>MJUT01011850.1:7586-21301 GCA_002080005.1 Gigantidas platifrons
AAAAAAAAAAGTGGTATAAAATAATCAGAAATGTTGTTTTTCTTGTGGTTTATATGTTCAACTCATTTTATTGCAGATTATGTTTCGGAACTGTTTGAGGACCTTGTGTTCAGGAGGGAGGTGAACAACTCTTTTCCTGAAGCCAGACAGAACAATGCTCTTGGGAAAAAAGACAGGCCATTGCCAATTGCCCAGTCAACACCTCATGCTGTAAAACGAGACATTGTTCAAGCACACAGATAGAGATTTAATTGAATAAAATTACAAAATAAATGACTGTGGATACTTAAATCCACAGTGACAATACTCTTGTGATGGAAATGTTTGTCTGATTTTCTACACCACACATGCAGGCAGAATTCTTCAAAGACCGGTTGGTTCGAAATCAGAATAATGTGTCAGAGTTGAGCAACATGTCTACCTGCGGACTGTTGTTTCAGTGAACTAGCACTATAAAAATCCAACTCGGCATGTTGTTCTAGAACAAAACGGACCTCATCATCATCTCATTGAAAATTAACTTGTTCTCACCATAATATAGCTGAAAAATTGCTGAATTGGCATTAAACAACAATCATTTATTCACTCAAACTACAATAGAGAAAACTCTACAGACACCAGAATAAGTAAAATAAAAAACATTCCAGAATATATCTGTTTATGTACATAGAAAATTTACAAATCAACAAAATGCATTTTCACATATTCTGTCAGTTTGGGTATTTAAACCCACAGTACTACTGGGAAGGAAATGTCTCTCTAATTTTGGTCACAACCCATGATGGAAGCATTCTTCTGTTCCTTTTGCCAAGTACTTGGTATATCCACCTGGTGAATCTCCGGTATGCAATGTAACGGTAGATTCTGGAAAAAAAAAGACAGTAAATATTGATTGATTGATTTTTGGTGTTTAATGCCACTTTCAACAATATTTCAGCTATATCATGGCGACCGGTTTTAGTGGTGGAGGAAGCTGGAATACACGGAGAGAACCACCGACCATGGGCTATTGGTAAACTTTATCACTTGCGGCTGCGAGTCGAGTGCACCCTTTTTGTAATTTACAAGGCCGGGCGCGAACCCACGCAGTAAATAAGATGTGTCGCTTGATTATGTTGTTATTACAAAAATGCCTTATTGAATATTGTACAAGAGGTTCGTGCCTTGTGGTTTTATATTGCTGTGTCTAATTGTTTTAAATATATGATGCTGATTCGTGTTGTTAACTGTGTCAACTGTTGAAGGTATCCAAGGATTTGTTCAGTTTTATCATATTATAGCATTTGCTTTGATGACATATGTTTGGATCTCGTGTGAAATAATGCAGTAATATTTGAAGAGCTTTGATTACCGGAACATGAGATTAGTAACGGGTGGACAGTGTTAGGTAAGCAATTTATCAGTTATACCATAGCTTGTTATATCTTGGTAAAGTAGAACAACCTGAAGAAAACTCAGTTTTTAGAGGCAAGTAGCTGGTAAACATAATAAATGATGCATGTACATGTATGTGAGCACCTTTTCCTTGATTAGTACAGAGCAGGAGCAAAAGTGCCGTCTCAGTGCTGACAGGCTACAGAGATCAATACTCAGTGACTCCTAAACCATGAAGCAAAAACAAGAGCAAACATACATTGTACTTTATACTTACTCATGAATCGGTTCTTCTTGTTCATCAAATGGTCCATTTTCTTGTCTGAACTCGTAGAACGATGTCTCAAAGACGTATCTATTGAGGCAGTTGGCAATAAATCCTTCATGCTCAGTTATGCAATTGAGGTCCACTTCTTCAATTTTACCGTCGACTATGTTGGTGTTTTTGCAGCACTTGTTTTCCCTCTGTGTAGGCATTGTAATGCAGTTGTCACAGGAACACCTGTATATAAAAACGAGTTTACTGAGAACTTCATTTTAAGAAGGTGTACAATACTAGTAGCTTTTATTTAACAAGGGGCAGGACCATTACAATGACTGATATAACATGATATTAAAATACAATAATTATAATTATTCATTAAAAAAATTAAAAGTATCAAATACAAAGTAAACAGTGAAAAGTAAGTACAGCAGACAGCATGCATGTTTCTAGATAAAAAAAAAAGTCACATCAGTCTACAGTGTGTGGCCAAAAATATTAGCGAATGTAAAAAAAAACCTTTATAATCAACCAAAACAATATTTTTTCAAAAAATTATTGTGAAGTCATTTCTGGATAGATTTTTAAAAATTTTACACCAAGACATTCGGAATTGTCTATATTTTGATTGTTTTTTGCTCATTATGTTTATACGAGTTGTTTTTATTTGTACATAATTTAAACACAACAAATAAAAATTGACTTTGATTTTCTTATATATTTCAACTAAAAATAAATCCTAAAAATTAAGTAACAATCATGTTCAAATCATGAACAAATAAAAACAACTCATATAAACATAATGAGCAAATAAACAATCAAAATATAGACAATTCCGAATGTTTTGGTGTAAAATTTGTTAACATCTATCCAGAAATGACTTCACAATAATTTTTTGAAAAACTATGGTTTTGGTTGATTATTTAGGGATTTTTTTACATGCGCGAATACTTTTGGCCACACACTGTAGTTTGGCTATTTCATCACTTTTAAAATATGAACTTCAGACGAAACAAGCAATGATATGAAATCAAATGGATATATACTGGGTTTACCTCATTCCGATGGTCTTACGGAAACACACCTTGTAAAATATACGATACCTATCGTTTGAATGAATCTGTATTCATACAAACATATTATGCTATGAACTAATAAAAAAAAATAATATCCTTTTAAAACAGGAGTTTTAACCTTGTGTTCAAGTTATCGATTGTTGACAGTTTTCCGATTGGACCTTTTTTGACCTTAACCTCGTTCCGATGTACTGGGAATTCCCTGTTATGGAGAGCCATTGGGGCTAATATGCTTGACTGCTTTGGCGGGTTATTTATATCAGATATATTTGAACCAAATAAAAGATTTTTTTATTATTTTAAAAATTCTGTATAACACACTTAGATGGAAGAAAGATTTAAATGTAAAAAACAACAATTCATTTTTTTTTATTTGTTTGGGATTAAATTTTATGCACTTTTTGGCAATTTTCATTTTAAATATCACATATTTTAGGAGTTGGAAGAAACATATGATGGTATAATTCCAAAAAACAACGCTTGATCTTTTTTTCTAAGTTGTTCACTCGTGCCGTATATTCCTTTAATTCCAGTCGTATTATCGAAAAACAACAAAATTCTCATAATTGTTAATCTGATTTTCCATAGTATTTTCTTGCGCACAACCGTAAGTGCAACTTTATTGTCATTGGTAACTAGGAAGCTGGTTATCAGACGAACACAAAACAGTTTTCACATGTTCAATAAACGATATCTAAGTTGGTTTTTTAAGATTTATCAAATGAGATAGCATATATATATAAAGGTGAAGGAGAAGTTGAGATTTATTATTATATATAATAAAACGGCAAAAGCATACCTGAAATGCAAGCATTTCCAAAAAGTAGGTGATGTAAACAAAGCGTGTCGTCAGTGAAACGTGACCTGCATCTTCTGACCGGCGACTGCGTAAACGGAGGTACGCAAAGCACAAAAAGAAAATACCTCGGAACGGGGTATAACACGGAATGAGGTGAAGACACTATACACGAATTATTTGTATGCAGGTGTTGACACAATTCTCTTTTTGATCACGTGATCATCAATCACTTGTACAGGTAAACAAAACATACTGTATAGGCGTTTTGTATTGTGAATAAACCATTTAAACCACGTTTTTGAAACAAACTCTATTCAATTCACTCATTTACAATAAAAGAAATAAATATAAACAGATGTAATACCAATTTTCTGCATCTGGAGCGTCCTCAAATATCTCCACTTGGTCATCAGTCGGCGTCACTTTCACGCTCATTGTCCGAGTTTGATGAAACATCTCTTTGTGTCGTATTATTTTGTCTCACTGGTTCAAACATATAGGCCTATGGCTGTATCCTTATTGATAAGTCTACTTCTGGAATTTCACCATCACTGTCACTATAATCCATTATTGCAGGGAAATTATCACTTTTTTTCAACCGATCTAATAACCCGAATAATCCAGTCGTTATATTATGCTCCCGCTGGTCGCTACATTAACGAGAATCGGAGACGGAAAGGGCTTGAATTATTCGAGTTACCGATCTAAGGGATTTGACCAAAATCTTGTTGTTGTCTCTGATGACGTAGCAAACAGGGTAGGTAACTGTGTCGGTAATCGTAAACAATACCGAATTTTGAACAGGTATAGCGTAACTATGGGTGGTCAGAAAAATATACGGGATCGATTTTTTTTCATTTTTATATGTTAGAAATGAAATACATTTTGTATATGAATTTAAAGAAAATCTATTTTCGTTGAATATGACCTTTAACTTCATCCACCAATTGTCAATAAAATTAAAACAATATATATGTTTGTATGATGTACTTTATTTTCCGTGACTGTATGATGAATTCTTCATCATCCTATACAATGTATTAAACATTGCTCAGTCAGATTACTGTAAAATTTTAACATAAGTATATATACACTCCGACAAAAGTTAAGCACCACCCTATATTTTTATCGATATATTTTTGTACATCAATACTGTTAAAACAATAAAATAGATATCACCATTTTTCTTACACTTCTTAAAAGACTACACCAATGGCTCTAAAATTACCAATCTACGAAGTATTTATCATCCTGAAAGACGTGACTATGACGTGGCAAAAATGGGGTTCAAAACAGGCGCTGGAAAAACGTAAAACCAGTTTGTCTTTAATGGAAGTTTTTAACATTGCATTAAAATGCAGAGTCTTCAAATTTTAAGAACTTTTAAATGCATTTATTGTGCGTATGTGTAAGGCATAAAAATCAATAACGAGTATATCCACCGCGTTTATTGTGAAGTTATGTAACACGCCCCGTCATGCTTCGCACAAGACGCCTAAGCCGTTCTTGGGGGAACTGTTGTCACTCCTGTAAGATAGCAGTTCTTAATTCGTCAATATTTTGACATTTTGGATTGCGTTGGTTAATTTTTCGGCCAATAAAGTCCTATACATGCTCTATAGGGTTCATGTCTGGCGACATCGCAGGCCATGGAATTGTCTGAACAGCCTCTTGCTGTAAAAAATGTTGTACAATTCGGGCTCTATGTGGCCTAGCGTTGTCGTCCATGAACATTGGCCTGTCAACCAACGCATGATTGTCGAAATGGGGGACTACGCGTGGAGCGAGCACATTGTCACGGTATTTTTGGCCTGTCAGATTACCATCAAGAACGTACAAGTCCAGAAATGAAGTGTTTCGTTGGCGCCAAACCCTTGCACGATCGTCGGTAGGGCGTAACAAAAAACGACTTTCAGCAGACCAGTGAACCCGTCTCCATGTGCGAATAGTCCACCCCAAATGATCATGTGACCAGTCAAATCGAGCATGGCGATGACGTAATGTCAACCTTGGACGTTTTATGGGTCGTCGTGCTCGCATTCCCTGATGGTGGAGGCGTCTGATTACAGTGCGTGTGCTAATGTGGCCTCCAAACGCTAAATTACCACGAAGTGCACCAGCTGTACTGAGCGGCCGTTGCCGCGCCCGTCTGGATATGAGCCGGCCCTCTCTCAGCGTCGTTTTGCGAGGTCTGCCTGCACGTGGACGGTCAGTAACATTCCCTGTTTGACGAAAACGCTGCATCAATCGTACAATGATGGAATGGTTAACCCTGAAGTGGTCTGCCACCCTTCTATGGCTAAAACCACCGCTATGCATGCCAACAGCTTGCCACCTTTCTGGTATGGTTAATTTTCGCCGCACCATACCAAACCAATAGAAAATGAAACTTAAAACTCTACACAAAAAAATCAGCTTTCGTTCGCAAACACAAATTTTGAAAAGTACACGTGGCACTTTACACACCCTGTCATATACACATAAATAAAAATCGATCAATAACCTGTTTCACAGGTAAGTATGTATGTGTGTACAGGTAACGAAAACAGCAAACCGATTTGAAATAAGTTCATTATTAGAAAAGATATTATTGAAACAAGTCAGGTGGTGCTTATCTTTTGTCGGACTGTATATATACCATATACACACGCTTAGACACATGTCAAATATGTCTATCTCTAGATTTTCCTTACGAGACAAGATAACACTTCGAATATTGAAGCTATATTTTTGCATAGCGGATGTGGTCGAGTGGTCTTAGGCGTTGTACATAAGGCTAAGCGATTGGTGCTGCAGTGTATCAATGGTGTGAGTTCAAATCTCATCTAGGGAAGAACAACAATTTGACAGCTCAAAGATCTAATTCTAACACTGTTTGGTTTAATTTTCAGATGTATATAATATTTAGTATTAACCTAGTATCACAAGTAACTTTGAGATCCAGTGGGACATATATATTGTATGATTGTCACCTGCTTAGATGTTTGGATAATGTACTTTATTTCCTGTGACTGTATGATGAATTCTTCATCATCCTATACAATATGCATGTATTAAAAATTGCTGAGTTAGATCGCTGTCAAATTATAATATTAAGTATATATGTACCATCTACACACGCTTAGACACATGTCTTATGTCTTTCTCTAGATTTTCCTTACGAGACAAGGTAACATTTCGGCTATTGAAACGATATTTCTATAAAGCGGATGTAGTGCAGTGGTCTAGGGTGCTGGACATCAGGCTAAGCGATTGGAGTGTATCAATGGTGTGAGTTCAAATCCCGTCGAGGGAAGAAACAAAAATGTGACAGCTCAAAGATCTAATTCTAACACTGTTTGGTTCAATTTTCAGACGGATGAACCTACGGGATGTCGGATCGGAAACAAGTGTTAACGATTCTGTGCAAGCAAACAAAAATGATAAATAAACGTCTAAAATGCAGCACAACAACATCAAAAGATATGCTAAAATATAACAAAAATAACTATAAATCTACAAAAAGACTATAATGATACGGTATATCAAGTTGACGGATATTTGGCTTGACCGACAAGCTTCATCAGCGTCTGTAATCTGATCTGAAAGATGGTCTAAGGATCAGATTGTCACGTGACTATCAGTTATCGTGACGTCAAAATCATAATCTTGAACTTTATAAAATCATAATCTTGAACATTGGGAATAGGACAAAAGCCATTTCATTGTTTTCTGAGTCATTGTTCAACCGTTTGGATTTGTAAAATTTTCTGTGTTTTCTACCATGATTCAAGATTTTGTGTACCTCTGTATTTTAATTCCTTGTGTCTGTATACAGTAACAATATTTATATCTTTGTGTCTTTGCACAACTGCCTATGCAGTCATTATATATCATCACTGATGTGAGTATGAACCTCGTTCAGGGAGATGTGTACAGCATTATGTGATAAAGTTTGTCAGTGACAGGCCACAATATAACTAATATATTGTTGAAATTGGCATTAAACACCATCAAACAAATAAACAATCTTTGCACACATTTGTGGGTGAACATTTTTTAATCCATTTTTTTTTCAAATAGACTCATTAGAAATAAAATAAATAAAGCTAAAATTTTGCAATTTATGTTAATGCTTTAAACCACTGAGACATGTAAATCAATTTATATGATAACAATACATTTAAAAGATCAATAAAATTTCAGACAGTTCATAGTTCATAAAAGCACAAATAACTGTAAAGTCTAACCATTTGATTTCAAAGTCTATAAATTCACATGTGGACATTATAGGCAAGACCACGAAGATAGTCTACATTACGGTTGTTGTAGTTTTCCACAATGTGTAGAATACGTTTGGCACAGTCTCTATATTTACGGCGTTGAACAATTTCATCACCTATCATGATCTGGGTCATTGCCACCTGTTGAAGAGCACCAATGGCTGACTGGAAGCCACGGTGCCAGCCTTCTATGTTGTTGTTGGTGCGAGGAAGCTCTTGTACTGTACGGTAATACATATTCCAAATATGAAGGCTGAAGACGGGACCTCGTCGGTTGCGCCTACCAGGACGGCCAATGATTGTGTCTTCGAAGTAGTCGAGAATAGGCTGGGCATCTGCACTAATGTTGTCTGCCAGACTTTCAAAGGCGTCTTCAACTGCATCTTCTGGAACAAAGGCAAGAGCAGGTAGCATCTTGATGTCAAGGTTGAACTGTTCGTCATCAATGTACTTCTGCTGAGGACCAATTGCCTGGACTTTACGGTAATAACACTGTGTTAGGTGGAAAAAGCAGCCCTTGACATCAACATCTGGAAATACTCTTAGGACAGCATTCCGTGAGGCTACCTCGTAATCTATCATCAAGGTCCTGGGATGAAGTGTTGGCTTTAAATGTAGAAGTTGCTGGAACATCTCGAAGTATGTGTCTTCAGTCTTGTTTGGTAGTAAAGCATAGACACATGGGATAATATTGTTATCTACCAAAGCATGGATGGTGAATACTTGATAAAAAAGTTCAGGAGCAACTTTAAATGTACCATCAGCAAACCAATGACCAGTAGTTGTAAGAGCCCTCAAGTTGGTTTCAGTTGAGTAGATGAGTATACGGTTAGATGTATCGATACCACTAGTACTGTCATAAAGAAGAAAAGGCTCATCACTATGGGTGACCTGGTATTGTTGTGGAATTGTCATGGTCTCTAGAGATGGTGGTATAGGTAGTGGGTTACCAGCATTCTTTTTATGGCACCTAACTCCTCGTCATATGTGTCTGATAGGTGGTAGTTGAAATGCAGTAGACTAACGAGAACTTTGCCGGGACTGGAAAATTACCTCGACACATCCGAAATTTCGAGTCAATCGAGTTCGACACATCGAGGTTCGACTGTATCTAATATCACTATCAATATATAAAAATGTATAACAAAAAAACATTAACTTTTACTTTTCAATATTATTGGGAGGCTTTTTGTCAGGGGGCTTTTGTCCGGGGGCTTTTGTCCGGGGGGCTTTTGTCCTAGACCCTTGAATTTATATTATTCAGATATATATGTACACTAATTTATAAACAATATGAAAACAATGAAAAAATGTAATGATGACATTTACCAACTAGCTAAGGACCAGGCACTGGTGAAAAATTTGAAGAAAAAAACTTTACACTGGCCAACCGTCGACGAAGGTCTAGATACCGCAGCTCTGACCAGTGTATCCTTAATGTTTTTAGGTCACCTGAACGCCACAACGGGTGGTTCAGAGAACAACGTGGCCAGCGTTTCACTTTTTTCAGTTTCTTTCCAATGATGACGGACAATGCCTGAACATTTCTCACTTACCATCTCTCTTTAGAGAAAATTTCAGGCATTGTCCGTCATCATTGGAAAGAAACTGAAAAAAGTGTATATGTATATGTAATATTTTATTTTATGCTCCATAATATTCTTTCCGGCGGATTATTTTTAATATAGAATATTATCCTTGGACAATATTTCAATATCAAATTTCTTCCAGTGCTATTATATATATTCCAGATGAGGTGGAAGAAATTTAATATCAAATTATATCCGTGGATAACCTTACACATTATAACTTTTCAACCGGAAAATAATATTATAGAAGAAATAATCTGATTTTATAAGTTACTAATTTTCTCAATTAATTAATTAACAGTGCTGCAAATAAATATGTACTTAATGCTAGTGAAATACTTCTTTATTACTGCAGTATTTTTTAAATAAATATATAAATCATTACAATTACAGTGTTTTAATAATATTCATAAGACTTTCCTTTGTTACTTTTCCTCAGCTGCTTTGGTTTAGGAGTACACAAAAGTATATAATATAATATAACATATTTAGCTTCTTCTTCTTCTTCTTCTTCTTCCGTTGAGCAGCCTCCGTCATCTAATTGACTATTCTGCCACTTTGGGTGTGGTCATGTAAAACAAAATACAAAAACTTGTGTGCGGAATATTTACATTTGCATGATGGAATGCTGAATGCCTGGGTGCTACAATTTCTTGATGGTTTTTGGAGTGGTATAAGTTTGTCACTAGTGTCAACATTTGTTAGATTTTTTGTCATTTTATACATCATACTTCGGCTTTCTAGAGATGACCATTCAAGCTGATCGAGCATATCACTAACATATGAGGTGTTGTGGTATCTGTTAGTGACGTATCTTGCGGCTCTTCTTTGTATCATTTCTAGGCGTTGTTTATCCTGTTGTTGATTTGGATTCCATACTGCACTAGAATATTCTAAGGATGTGCGGTCCCCATTTTAGATGAGATGTTATTGTACAGCCGAGATATTTTGCTGAGGTCACATGTTCAAGTGAATGTCCGTGGGGAGTGTAGTTGAACTTTATTGGATTTCTTTTCTTTGTAATGGTTAGAGCATTGCATTTTTCTGGATGGAATGCCATTAACCATGATGTTTCCCATTTTGCTAGCTTATCTAGATCTGATTGAAGCGTTCTTGCATCTTAGTCTGATGAATTGTCAAGTATGCAATTGTGTCGTCTGCGAAAAATCTCACTTTTGATGTTATCCCTTCTGGCATGTCATTCATATAGAAAATAAATAGGCTGAGGTCTAGGACTGAGCCTTGTGGTACTCCCGATTCCACCGGTATCTTATCTGATGACTCTCCTTCAATCACGACAGACTGGCTTCGGTCTGAGAGGAAGGTCTTGATCCACTCACCGGTCTTTCCACGGATGCCGTAGTGATCTAATGTTGAAGGAGGCTATGGCTGACCTTGTCGAAGGCTTTTGAAAAGTCCATTATTAAGCAGTCGGTTTGTTCACCTGCGTCTATGTTTCGTGTGATGTCATCTACAAATTCAATTAATTGGGTTTCACATGATAGGCCTTTCCGGAATCCATGCTGCAGCGGATATAGTATATTATGTGTGTCAGCGTGTTTCATTATATGGCTGGTAATGATGTGTTCCATCAGCTTGCATGAAATACACGTGATCGAGATTGGTCTGTAGTTGATGGCTTCAAATTTGTTCCCTTTCTTAAATACTGGACAGATGTTTGCTGTTTTCCATATGACTGGTATAGCTCCTGATTTGTATGATATCTTAAATATGACTAAGTATTGGTGCTATGAATGGTGCAAGTTCTTTCAAGACTCTTGACGTTATATTGTCTGGTCCCGCAGCTTTAGTTGGGTTTAGCTTACTAAGAAGTTTTTCCACGCCAGATACTGTTATATTGATGTCATTTATCTATGGTGTTGTGCCTTGCATCTTATAACGTTTGAGAATTCTTCCTTTGAGATGTTTGTCTTTTTGGAGAAAGCATTCTGAAACTGGTTATTTAGAATGTTAGCTTTTTCTGCTGGTTCTTAGTGTAGGAGTCCTTTTTATTTTAATGGCGGTATCTGTCTACCATCTGATCTTTTATGTTTAATAAAGGTCCAGAACCGCTTCATACTGTTGCCCCTTTTTCATGTCTCTAGTTCAGATTCAGTTTCGCTTGATATGATACCATCTATGTACTTCCAGTAGGCTCGGCGGATTTCTTTTTTGGGTTGAGCGTTTCAGATCTTTAAACTTTTTGTTGTCGCCACTTACATGACTCTATTGATTTTTACAATGGGTTTGAAGATTACTCAATCTGTCATTTAAATTGACAGTGTTCTGGTTATAATATATTTTTCGTATATATATTTACCTGTAAATTTTATTTATAAAATATTTTCCGGATGAGTCAGGTGATTAATGAATGAGCGTCGGAATTAATATTATAGATGCGTCTCGTGATTTAATAATCAGCGTTGGACATAATATTACATACCTTGGTATAAAATATTATCCGTATTATCTCATTTGATAACCCGAATAATTCAGTCGTTATATTACGCTCCTGTTGGTCGCTAGTGCCGTTAGAGTGCGCAGTATTATTTGAGTTACTCATTTGATGGTTCAGGTGATTTATCATTAATCGTCGAAAATAATATTACAGATGGGTCTCATGATTTAATAATCAGCGTCGGAAATAATATTATGTACCTGTTTATTGTACACTAGGATACTTTTTTATGGCAATGGAAAGTATTTGATTATAAAATAGTTACCATAACATAAAATTTAATATTAAATTCTTTCCACCGGATAAAATTTCAACCGGAAAAAATTATGTCTTACATATACACATGTATATATATATATATATATTCAACCCTGTATTACGAGGTTATCTTTGGTACAAAGAAAAAGTGGTCTTCTAAGACAGGTGACCTCTTAAAAGAGGTTCAATTCATATGAAAATGTCTAAGAATTGACAACAAAAAGGTAACCTTTTAATACAGGTGACTGCATGGGCAGGTTTGACTGTATATATATTGTTTATTTCCTTGTTTTTATATAGATACAAGAACATATCTTCAGTGTATAAGGTTGTGGTTATTTTAATAACTTATATTCATATTCATGTTTAAGTTTCTTGTTAAGCAGTAATGTATAAAGCTTCACCATATTAATCATAATGCACGTGCATTGTTAAATACGATGGTGATTTGGTACTATTTCATTTCTCAGGTTCTCTTGCTTTCTTTTTATGTGTATTTTTCATAGGAAACTCTAAATATAACTTGTGATCATTACTCATTAAGAACTGTTACTCATTAAGAGCTGTTGCTCATTAAGAGATGTTACTCTGTTACTCATTAAGGGCTTGTACTCTTTAGGAGATGTTACTCATTAAGAGCTGCCACTCATTTTTTATGAGCTGTTACTTATTAAGGACGTGTACTCTTTTTTTGGAGTTGTTACTCTTTAAGAGCTGTTACTCATTATGAGCTGTTACTCATTAAGAGCTGTTACTCATTAAGGACTGTTACTCATTAAGAGCTGTTACTCATTAAGGACTGTTACTCATTATGAGCTGTTACTCATTAAGGACTGTTACTCATTATGAGCTGTTACTCATTAAGAGCTGTTACTCATTAAGGACTGTTACTCATTATGAGCTGTTACTCATTAAGGACTGTTACTCGTTACGAGCTATTGCTCATTAAGAGCTGTTGCTCATGAAGAGTTGCTACTCATTAAGAGCTGTTACTCATTACGAGCTGTTACTCATTACGAGCTGTTGCTCATTACGAGCTGTTGCTCATTAAGAGCTTTTGCTCATTAAGATATGTTACTCGTTATGAATTATTACTCATTATGAGCTGCTATTAGTTGTCAGGGACGTGGTATGGTCAAAAGCAACGAACTAATGTACGTCCCATCATAAGGGAAGAACAATATATTTGATTCGTTCAGCACAAATACGCCTGACCCTTTCAGGAAGTGTATACAGTGGATGAACTATGTCCTGTTTTTATACCCTGGGGTTCCCACGAGGCGTTGACCTGATGTAGAAGATCAGTAGTTGGTAGAATTATTAGAGGAACTAACCAACTATATTCAAAAGATGGGAAGTATTGGACAATAGGGCCGAAAATCGCATATTCGTTTGAAAGTCGTGTTTTAATAGAAGACAATCAGTTTAATAATATAAACGTAGATATCATATTTAGTGCGCATGACACGTGTCTAGGAAAACCTAAATCTGGTAGCTTAACTCGAAAGATTAGAAAGTCAAATAAATTAAAGTTTTGAGGGTAATAAAAACCAAAGGGCCTGAACAGAATAGTCCAAATCGACGAAGGTGACATATTCCTGAGGGAGGAGAACCTTAGTTTTATTAATAATTACACT
>MJUT01011850.1:57383-95727 GCA_002080005.1 Gigantidas platifrons
ATTGTTTGTGTTCTTGGCCTTTTCATTTTGGCCATTGTATTGTTTGTTTTCATGGCTATTGCATTGTTTGTGTTCTTGGCTTTTTCCTTTTGGCCATTGTATTGTTTGTTTTCGTGGCTATTGCATTGTTTGTGTTCTTGGCTTTTTCCTTTTGACCATTGTATTGTTTGTTTTCGTGGCTATTGTATTGTTTGTGTTCTTGGCCTTTTCCTTTTGGTCATTGTATTGTTTGTCATCCGTCGATTTACGGCTTCCCTTTGTTATTTTCAAAATGTTCTTAGTCCGCAAAAGTGATATCGACATGAAAAATACAAAATTGTTTAAATGATATACAATATACGTGACTTTTTATTACATGGTGTTTATAGGGTGTTGAAAGAAAAAAGAATGTCGATAAGGGTAATAACAAAATTACCGAACACCGAGCAATCTTCCAAAGGGAAAGTCAAAACTCACAAGTCAATAAAACAGACAAAATCAGTCAACAACCGGAAAACTGGGAAAACCGCAATGGCCCCGACTTGGTACAGGTATTTCCAAATAAATGGTGGGTTGAATTAGATTTCAACTCCTGTATGAAAATACGTGTTTATTCGCGAATCATAGAAGATATAAAATGGATTTTTCGGCCATTATTTATACATGAAGTTTAACATGGGTGCATTTGGTCTGATGTGGGATATAAAACACGACTATTAAGTAAGGAATTAGCATATAAAAATAAGTATCATATAAAGAGGGGAAGGTGTTCATGTGACACAGGGTATAATACAAATCCTATCATCTTCATCTTATAATGTCTGTTCAACCGTGACTGATATCGATACCATCACAGATGATTGATAACGGATGATCTCTATGAACAAGAAAGTTTAAACAGTGATGGTCAACAATACCGTCAATATCGACCAGACGAACAATCATCTGTCACCTTATATCATTGAACATAAAAAGACCAAGAGTGCATTCAGGTCATGGCTATCTGCATTTAGTACAATTCTATACTATAAATACAGAATAACGACAGTTTGTCTGCGACTTTGTCAGCTGTGAATACAAGTGATAATGCATTTCTGCAAAACTGACGTCATTGTTTTATCGGTGCCAATTTCCAACTTTGACAGTCATCACGTGACATTATGACGTAATAAATTGCAAAAAATGCACTCGAAGAATGGAAGAAGGTTTATTCAGGCATATGTTAACATAACCGATTTTGGTTATCATGTTGAGGACTTTGAATTATTTGTTCCCATTGATTTTTGAATTATTTGGTTTTATTATCTTTTTACTACGATCATACCTGATGAATGCTGTTCCAGAAACGAGTCGTGAGCAGTAAATTAGATATCTACGTTTTTGTTTGACAAAACAAATAATTAAAAGCTAGTCAGTGCTATGTGTGTATATTTGAAACATTCCTTTAATGGCTGTCATGACGAAAATATGAAATATATATTAGGAGTATCAATTTTGTCCCTGTTTCTACAGTTTTCTGGTTTGATTATGATACTGTTCTTGCGATGTGTTATTTTATGTTTTTCGTTGTTTATGTGTAGAATTTGATACTGTACGGACCGTGTACTTATTTTTATGTTTTTCGTTGTTTATGTGTAGAATTTGATACTGTACGGACCGTGTACTTATTTTTATGTTTTTCGTTGTTTATGTGTAGAATTTGATACTGTACGGACCGTGTACTTATTTTTATGTTTTTCGTTGTTTATGTGTATAATTTGATACTGTACGGACCGTGTACTTATTTTTACGTTTTGTATTGTTTCGGTATAGATTTTGCTCCGTTGTTTGTTACTGTTTCATGGATCAAGATAATATATCAGACCGGACCCTTGTTTTAAGTCATAAAAGCATATATATCTAATTTAGTGCACACGACGTGTTTCTGGAATAACTTTCATCAGGTTCACTCATAATTAACAGACTGGAAAGTCACATAGTTAACAGAATGGAAAGTCACATAATTAACAGACTGGAAAGTCACATAGTTAACAGACTGGAAAGTCACATAATTAACAGACTGGAAAGTCACATAGTTAACAGACTGGAAAGTCACATAGTTAACAGACTGGAAAGTCACATAATTAACAGACTGGAAAGTCACATAATTAACAGACTGGAAAGTCACATAATTAACAGACTGGAAAGTCACATAATTAACAGACTGGAAAGTCACATAATTAACAGACTGGAAAGTCACATAATTAACAGACTGGAAAGTCACATAATTAACAGACTGGAAAGTCACATAATTAACAGACTGGAAAGTCACATAATTAACAGACTGGAAAGTCACATAATTAACAGACTGGAAAGTCACATAATTTAAAAGTCTTTGGGAGCAAGAAAACAAAAGGTCTAAACATGGTAGGCAAAATCAACTAAAGTCATCCATGCTTGTGGGAAGGGAGCATTGATAATTATACTATCTAGGGACTGTACATTTCAAAAATAAATAGACATGTATCAAATAAAACCTGTTAGGATTGATATGTACAGTGAATTGGCTATGACTGTTGGTCTAATATAAAGCATGTGCTATCATCTGTATCTCATCAAATATTAATTAATTCTCGTCATATATCATGTATATACGTGCATTGTCGGAAACTATATACCATTCATTTGTACTATAGCTTTAAAAACGTGTATAAAAGAGCGTTTCGGCACTGTTTCGGCACTGTTTCACAGCGAGTGCAAAGGAATTTTATATTTTCCAATGTACGTTTATTTATTTATATTTATCCTATAATGTAAAAAAAATGTCCAAACAACTGCCAAATTGTCTAAAAAGAGGAGACAAAGGCGACGTTTTATTCGTTTTTAAGTTTTTGATGGTGTCCTCTATGAAGTCACGCTTATACTGTTACCGTTTCTTATTGTTGATCAACATGAATCAGGTACCAGAAAATATAACCGCATATAACAAAATTGTATTCAGTCTATGCAATTTGACAGCTCCAATATAACCAGTGCATGATAAAGCAAAACATCGCAGGCGTTAAAAAGCAAATATTCACTCACACCTTTTGTCACGGTGATCAGGTTGTGATTCGATCAATAGGTATCTGGCCATTGGCACGATACGGTGTCAGATATTTATAACACTGTCATAGGCCTTTCTGACATATGCTGTCATAACGCACCGTACTCTCTACATACAAATTGTTTAAAACACCTTCCTCTAGTCGTGGGGTGGGGAATTTAGAAGGATCACACACTTATAATAGCATAGAGTCTCTTTTCATCTAAATTCGGCACCGAGGAACCGATAATTCAGACAATGGTTTTCTGTCTTAGTGTGATCACCGTGGTTCAGAAGTCCAAACGTAGTATTACCAACTTATTACAGTTGAAAATTCACTAAAATAGGGATAAATGTAGTCCGTAGTCTGTGGTTGTTAATGACACATGTAATTATACTATACTAACCTTATCTCTTCATCGGATAAGGGAGGTGACGAACCTTGTACACCTGAAATTATATATAACTGTGAAATTCAAGTGTCCGGAAACTTTATGAAAAGAAAGCTTAAACAGGGAGGGCCAATAATACAATAATACCATAATACAATAATACAATAATACAATAATACCATCAATATCAACAACACCAACAATCTCCTCTTATCTCAACTCACTGAACATTAAAAGTCACAGGGAGGGCCAATAATACCATCAATATCAACAAAACCAACAATCTCCTCTTATCTCAACTCACTGAACATTAAAAGTAAAACAACCATGACATATGTCGATGGATATCCAGGCCTTGACTTGGAACAGTCACAAAAATGTGGCGTGGTGACTTGTCACGCTGAATAGGAGAACAAAAATAAATATAAACTTAGTATTTGTGATACGTATATGTATAAGTCACTTCTGTCTATTCATATATTTTCTTTTCTAATTAAGTTGTAACTATTCGTTACTCTACTCTGGTACAAAGAAGACTTCATTATCACGTCAAACGTAGATAGATCTACCTACTTATATGACATACAGTATTCTGCTACTTATGACATACAGTATTCTGCCAAAAGTATTGCAACATGTAAAAAAAAAAATCCCTATATAATCAACCGAAACTATTTTTTTCAAAAAATTATTGTGAAGTCATTTCTCGATAGATTTTAACAAATTTTACACCAAGACATTCAGAATTGTTTATATTTTGATTGTTTATTTGCTCATTATGTTTATATTCATGAGTGGTTTTCATTTGTACATAATTTAAACATAACAAATAAAAGTTGACTTTGATTTTCCTATATATTTCAACTAAAAATAAATCCTAAAAATTAACAATCCTGTTTATATTATGTGCAAATAAAAACCACTCATATAAACATAATGAGCAAATAAACAATCAAAATATAAACAATTCTGAATATTTTGGTGTCAAATTTGTTAAAATCTATCCAGAAATGACTTCACAATAATTTTTTGAAAAAATATGGTTTTGGTTGATTTTATAGGGATTTTTTTACATGTTGCAATATTTTGGCAACATACTGTAGCTGGGGGAAAGGTGACGCTAAACAACTATCACTAAATATGTGGTAGAGAAAGA
The DNA here is from genome assembly GCA_002080005.1 of Gigantidas platifrons. Classification (NCBI taxonomy): domain Eukaryota; kingdom Metazoa; phylum Mollusca; class Bivalvia; order Mytilida; family Modiolidae; genus Gigantidas; species Gigantidas platifrons. The sequence goes on from MJUT01011850.1 coordinate 61,975, forward strand.
CGAAGAGGTCAACAATAATGGACCATTCAGATACACAGGCAACATTAGACACAAGACTCAGAACGAGGACAAACAAACAAAAACACAACACAGAAAACTAAAAAGATGAGCAACATGGACCTAACTCATTCAGCCATAGCATTCGACTTGATGCAACTTCTAGGTGTTTGCCTTTTTCTAATCTTTGTTTATAATATAAATAATCAAAATATCGTATCAACTGAGAGATATATAACTCTATATTTAGGGGTGGCTGGAATATTCCTACATATAAATGTAAAATTCACAATGTGAAAAATAAAATAATCACTTTTGTCGTCAAGTTTCGTTAAGCTAATACCATAAACATACCTATGGTTATCTTCTTAAATTATATTTCATTTGTTTATTATTTTCTTTATTATTACTTTTTATTACTGTTATTGTATTTTTTTTTTTTTTTTTTTTTTTTTTTTTTTGTCAAGTGTGTATAGAAATTCTACATACCACAAAGAAGACATAGAGCCAGCGAGACAACGTCTAGCCTAACCATCGTGACAGAACTGCTGAAATGTTCACGTTTCAACCCAAATTAAAGAAATGTAACCAACAATGAACCCTCTGAACCCTCTCCTTATCTTTCCATGTAGGATTATTGCATGTCTAACCTAAACGGTGATTTGTCTATTAATGTACACTATCTTTCGGAATTTCATATTTCAAATGAGTAAGCAATTTTCAGCAAAACTATGACGCGGGAAAAAAATGCATTTCAATGACATGATGATATCCGCTTAATTTGTACTTGTGTGGTTGGATTTTTATAGTGCTAGCTCACCTACTGAAACAACAGTCCGTGGATAGACATTTCGCTCCACTCGGACACATTATCGTGATTCCGACTTTTTCCTCTTATCCCCCTTATGTTGTATGCATGCTTAGTGACTTGGTGAAGCAGCAATTATCAGTTTGATCGTCTTTTGCTTGACTCGACCGGAGCTGAACTCACAATCTTACTGCATTCGAGACGACTCGACCGGAGCTGAACTCACAATATTACTGCATTCGAGACGACTCGACCGGAGCTGAACTCACAATCTTACTGCATTCGAGACAAACATACTAACTACCGGTATTAAACAAGAGGTGGTTCTATACTGAGAGCATGAAACGCTACTCATATGACCTAATCTCCACTTGTAGAGCAGGAACTGCTTACCATTCTGGAGCCTCCGAGTTCACCTCCGTTTTTAGCGGGGTTCGTGTTACTCGATCTTTAGTTTTATGTGTATGTTTTTTGGATTGTTGTTTGTCCGTTTGTCCCTTTTCGTTTGGTCTTTGTGTTGTCTGTTCTTCTGCGATTTATGGATTCTGATTGCCCCTTTGGTATGTTCAAACTCATCTTCAACCCAGTGTCTGTTTTATTAGGAGTTTATGTTGTTCTTATATATTTATGCTGCATGCTACAAGGAACAAATGACAATAGTCTTTGGTTTTATCCAACTAGAAGCGCATAATCTGCCGTACTCGAGGTATAGGGGTCTATTAAACTTATTTGTTTGCTCAAAATCTAAAATTGAGAATGCCGATGTCCAGTATGTCTACGAAGTATGTGGTCAAAAGCCAAGATGGGGAATTCCAGGTCGACCATTCTAAGCAAAATCCTTTTATTTTATTTTTTTATTTTTTTATTTTTTTTACTTTGTCGCTATGTGATACCACACAAGCAAGGGGATTTAATTTTAATCAGATTACGGGTCGAATATATGTCTCTGCAGTACACACTTCATAAGCGACCCCGGTCTGATTAAAATAACATCTCTGAATTACTCCCCTTTACTAATATGTTACACCGGGGGAGATATGAAGAAACCATATTGACATACCGTATTCGTTCTAATTGACACCCCTGTCCTAATAAACACCCCCCTTTTTTTCCAACCGTAAAAAGTGAAAGTGACTTACCAAATTTACACCAGGAAAATCTTTTTATTCCAGTTATATACTAAGCAATAAATCATATCAGTATGCAACTCGGATGACCACTACCGGTAATAAACTAACTTATACTACGAATCTACTTCCTACTGTTTTATCATGTATATTATGTACAAGACGCTGTTGAACAAGTCAGTGTCCGGGGCTGTCACAATCCGACTCAGATTCATTTAAATCTGAGTCTAGCTCGCGTTCATTCTCACTAATTTCAATGTTTTGTGGAGACGAAATTAACGCCCCCCTTTTGAAAAAATGCAGCGCCCCCGGGGCGTCAATTAGAATGAATACGGTATTTGTAAATAAGTAGTATAACAAGTCAATTAGCGACTGGGTGATATTTTTACATGTCAAGGTGTTGCTAGTCTCTTTACATTGTTCTTATAGGGTTAGGGGTTATCATGTTTAACGCCACTTTCAACAATAATTCAGTTTTCTTCGTAGCGGTCAGTTTTATTGGTGGAGTAAACCGGAGAAAACCACCGACCTGCCGCAAGTCATTGACAAATTTAACTTTATCACAAAATGTTGTATTCAGTACACCTTGCCTGAGTGGGATTCGAACTCACTGTGTTACAACTTGGTAATCAATATATAACCAAGCTTTGATTGATTGCTTGCTTGCTTGCTTGCTTGCTTGATTGATTGATTGATTGATTGATTGATTGATTGATTGATTGATTGATTGATTGATTGATTGATTGATTGATTGATTGTACTTTGGAGACATAGCTTTTCTGGTAACTTATTCATGTTGAGCGACTGTAAGAAATGGCAACAGTAGCGGGCGTTACAGAAGACACTATTATCGGTAAATAATTATAACATCAATTTCACTCGCTGCGAAACATACCAGAAAAGCTCCCTTCAATCTCGCTTTTCTTCAAATAATTTTTTGTATTTGCTGTCAAGAAATTCGGATTCAAGAAAACATCCGTCATTGTACTAAAATTATAATAATTTTAAACTCAACAACACGCAAGCGCAGATAGAAAGCTTCATGTTGTCAAGTATGGAGAACTACAAGGTATAAAATTATAGTTCTAGTGTGTTCAGAAATAAATCATTAATTATATTTAGCAACTATGACATTTGTTACTTTCCTTTTATCTAGAATTAAAGTTTCTTACTAAAATATTTTCAGATTGTCAAACAATTGGGAAAAGGCGCCCAATCTACGATTTATTTAGCAGAAGATTTGAAAAATGACAACAAACAGTGCGTGTTGAAAAAGGTAATACTTTACTTTAACAAACAGTTTTTTTGGAAGATATCAACAAATTATTGGAAAGTAATCTGTCAACTGAGTACAGATGACGAAAGGTGATATTGGGAATTAGATTTGGGTTCAAAGTTTACTTTTGTTTCACAATATTTAAGAGCAACTACATTTTATCTGACTCAGATTCAGAACAGAGCGATAGCACGGGTGGTTTGCTACGTCACATGCACGGATACTTGAACATCGCCTCAAGGTAGGTTTATGCAGTTGTACAATTTTAAAAATGGAAAACTAACAAGACCAAGTAGTTAAATGGGTTTTGTGTGAACGGTATCCTTGCCCGGAATTTTAACTGTACAGAAGTGTTTGCAAAACTGACGGATTTCCACGCAATGAATGTATGCTAACAATGAAGTCTGATATGTGGGCCCCTCGGTGAACTACTTCACTTGGTTTTGTTATTTTTCCTTTTTTTAAATTGTACAACTGCATAAACCTACCTCGAGGCGATGTTCAAGTATCCGTGCGTGTGACATAGCAAACCCCCCATGGATAGTTAAACTAGTCATAGCATCGTAAGATTTTCGTTTATACCAAATACAATTAAATTAGATCTTGTCTATATATTTTTTTATGTTACATTGCACTTTCAACAATATTCAATTACTGTAACAAAAAATGTAAAGAAAACGAAATGCTTTCCTTATTTTTTAGGTGGAGTGTTTTGATGAAAGTGAAGCAAACAAAGCATTTAGAGAGGTAAATTACAAGATATACCTGCCCTATTGCATGCTGGTGAGCGAAATATGAAAATTTATTCACCCAAAAGTATCATATTCTCCGAGGGCATCGCCTGAGGGGAATATGATACTCGTGGGTGAATAAATTTTCATATTTCCTGAACCCACATGCTTTGAATGTTTAATTATACCGAATGAAACCAAGAAAACACATACATGTAAAATACTGCTGGCAAACATATTTTAAGACCATAGGAGCATTGTCTCAGACATTTAAAAACCACATTCACAACAAATTGTAACGGTTGCCTGCAAGTGATGCATTCCGAGTGCATCTGACGTTTTCCTGTCAAAGAATGACAGCTCTGGCGGGGTAATGTGTAAGGCTTCCGAGGAAGGTGGAATATGATTTTTGTCCTGTGTGATCACGTGTTCTGATTTTTACCCATTGTCCAATCAAATTAATCTATTTATGGTAATTAATTTATGAGGTATAATAATTTATTTTATTGTAGAGCAGTTTTTTTTATATTTCATGTTGAATATAGCCAAAAGTTAGCATGCAACGATACCAAATATTTCAGTCTGCGCCAAAAACCCTATGCCCCAGTCTAGTAAAAATTGCATAAAATTTGCCTAATTAAATAGAAAATGTTTTTGGCACAGACTGATATTTGCACTGGTGCAATATGGCTTCAAATCATGATGTCATTGACAGGTTAAAAGTGTGCTCAGGTCATTTTTAAAGTTTTGCAATGCGATAAAAGTGTTAAATGCATCAATATTGTATATCACAGAATATTTACTGCACTCACAAGGTCATGCAATGATATTTAGTTTTGGACAATATTCACAGATATTCATAAAATGATCATATTGTAAATTATATTCATTTGTAAATTTTGTATACTATGTTGCAAATTATGTGGAAACTTACAAATCTCACCTGAAGTTTTAAGCCATACTTGGAATGGATAGATTGATTTTTTTATACATAATAGTGATGTTTTTATTGTTTGTTTCTTTGTTTTATGGAGCTTAATGCCACTTTCCACAATATTTCAGTTATACCGTAGCGGTCAGTTTTATTGATGGAGGAAACCGGAGAAAACCACTGACCTGTCGCAGGTCACTGAGAAACTTTATCACATATTGTTGTGCACCTCGCCCTGATCAAGATTTGAACTCACAACATCAGTGGTGATTAGCACTAATTGCATAGGTAGTTGTAAATCCAACTATCATGATCACTTCCACGACAGCCCCCACCTTTTTAAAATCATGGTTATGTATGGTTAAATCATGGTTATGTATGGTTGAATCACATTAAATCAGTTTAATAATGATTTTCATGTATCACGTTGTTTGTTCCCACTGTGTACAATGTACCAAAGAAGTTGTATAAACTGACAAGAAAAAGTATTCACAATTACACTGTACAGGCCACTCTTAAAAAATAGCTGGTATGTTGTTTCCTCACTCACAATTTGAAAATTGGGTAACTATAATAGCCATAGGTACTTTTTTTTCCCAAGAACATAAAAAGACACATTTTTGTAGTAAAACATGTCTAAAATAGTAAAAAAATATTAAAACCTTGATAACATTTTTGGGATAGGGATGATATTGGTGGGTCAATCTGGTAAGGGTGACCAACAATTTTTTTTTTTATGAATGGATGACGACTGAGTTTTAAAGAGTGAATTGTCCACAAAATAAAATGATAAAAACAAAGTATGAAGAACCTACAGAGTTTAAAATGAACGATAAGTAAAAATTTAACTGTTAATTTTTTACTCTTGATTTATTTTTCACTTTGACGATGTCAGATGTACTTAATTTTTTTTCTTTTCAGTCTCAAGCTCTGCAAGCTTTAAGTCATCCATATGTTTCTGGTTACAGAGAATTCTTTGTTATGTGGGAAAAAGAGGTAGGATAACAAATCACACATTAATTATTCATAAAAAAATGTGTTTATACTTCCCCATTTCAGTTACACTTCTGAAAGGATGGCTTCACATTTATGCATGATTGTTCATCAATTAATATATAGATTTATCAACCAGAAAAAAGGATTTTTACCTTTGACTTTCAGTGATTGGGAAAGATTTTTTGGCAATGGGCCCATGGCCCCTTACTTTCCATTACAATGGAACATTTTCAATATTAATGGCATTGTAATAACTTTTATATTGAACTTGTTCATTTAGTATCAAACAGTTCAAATCGACACATGTATTTGTTTCAAAAAGTTAATGTGTGCCTCATATTACGATAAAGGTGACCTTGGATGCAAGCCAATAAACTGATTTAATAGCTATCAACATAGCCTTATATTCTTCAGTGTTGACCGATTGTAATGCTCCTTTAAAATCAACTCTTAAGATCATTTACTTTTTCAGAAGTAGCTTCATGCCTAGTTATACTGCTTGTTTTAAAAGTTTTACAACCTACCGTCATAGTGTTATATTTCCTATTATCTTTACATAACTTGCTGTACATATTTCTCCCATCAAAGAATAACCAAGGCCAAAGTTTTCCCCCCACATATCTATGCTTCCATGATTCTGTTGATTCATCTTTTTATTAGCTTATCAGAGTTTGAAATAGAAGGTTGTTTGATTATTTGTAGGATTCCTCAATGTATATGTGTATAGTGATGGACTATTTCCCTAAGGGACATTTAGGTGACTACATCAAAGAGAAAAGAGAGAAGAAAGAGGTTATAGATGAGGAGGTAAGTTCTATAGAGGAATGACTTATGTCAAGGTTACTTAAGCAGTCAAGGGTCTAGAATTCAAATAGTCAAACCTGTTTTAAGCGACTACCCAAGGGACGATCTGAAATTGGCCGCATAACACAGGTGACCTCTTAATCTAGGTTTGAGATTTTAGGAACGTTAGCCGATTCTTTTTAATGTTAGTCATTTACAATATTTTAATAATCAGTTGTATGTATTTTCAACACATGCGTTAGTATTGATTTTTTTTCAAATAAATAAAAAATCAAGGTTTGAGATTATAGGATTATAGGAACGTTAACCAATTCTTTTTAATGTCAGTCATTTACAATATTTTGATAATCATTTGTACGTATTGTGTATGTATTTTCAACACGTGCTTGAGTATTGATTTTTTAAAATAAGTAATAACATTCTCTGATGAGTTGTTATTATCTGAATTTTACCAACTATTATAGACTCAATAATTGTCAGGAAACTTCGAGAGAGAAAAGAAACTTGCATTTGATTATACATCATGAACATGTACATTGTTTACATAATACGGCAATACACAATCGTGTATTTAAAATTTACGAAACTGTCAACAAAATGATCTTTCGTGTAAATCTACAAATACCACGTAATTGAACACTGATAAACAACAACAAAACACACCTATTCTGTTGTAAAAGCTTATCGGCAATTTGACAAGATGTTGGAATGTTATTAAGAGAGGGTTCAGCGATTTTAAATGAATATTGTTTCATAAAATTTATTGTTGATATCGGTGTATACACAACAGACTGTTGAATGCCTTCAATTCGGAGTTTTCTCTACAATGTACTCTGTTGTCACGACGTCAAACACTACTTTCAAATTTATCATTAAATGATATTTCATTCATGATTATGAATTCAAGGTTTCAATTAAGAAATCCAATTGTTTTCTTTGCAAATGATAATTAACAGTTATCAAAATAAATATCACCTGACGTGGTAAACACCAAAGGCCATGCTGTTGACACCTGGACAGGTTTGTTAATTGATTTAATTTATAATTTTGACATAACGAACCTAATTTGAATGGATTTGAATATTTGGCCACATAACCGTTTAACAAAGTAAAAGGGTGTCCGCTGTCCCGATTTCGATGGACGTTGACCGTGTAAAGCAGGTGACCGCTTAAGGTGGTACCCAACACCTGACCCAAAATTTTCCTGTTGTTTAATTTTTTTGTGTGTGAAACATTATGATATTACCTAACAAATATTAAAAAATCAAAAGATTTTAACCAAGGGATTCTACACACTATCATTTTAAATCCCCCCTTAAATCGAAGGTATAGCCGTAGATGACAAGAATGCTAGTTAATGCTTGATTTTCCTTTTTTGGGAGGTAAAAGAAATAATTTACTAAATAGTTAAGCTTATCTTGAAAGTGTGATACCAGTTCCAGCTAATTAACACGAAAATTATGGATATTTTCTTAAATTAGCAATTTTTTTAGATAAAAAATAGAATATTTGACAAAAAATAAAACGGCAAAAAATTATTTTTTTTGAAGTAGTCATAATTATAGAAAAATTGTGTCGTTTAATTTTTCTAAAAAAACTCGTACAATATCAAGAACAATTCTAGGTAACATTGTTTAAGTTTCAGAATTTTTCAACCAACCGAAACAGAGAACCGACGAACTTTTTCACCCCTCCCCCTTTTTACAAAAAGCCCCATTGAGTGCATTTTGCTGGATAACTCTATCTTTATCTCCTTATTGTGACTATCTTATATGAATAGTAACTGATTCCATTATCAGAGGGGGATCCAGGATTTGAAGTTAGGGGGAGCACTTAAAATAATCGTGGCGAGCAGAGCGAGACGCGAATTTTTTGGGGTATTTCGTGTGAAAAATCACGATTTTACACAAAAAAAATCATATTTTTTCCAATTTTATTACATTTTACATTTATTACATTATATTACATTTAATTTAATAGTTTCCATATTTACATGTGTCATACTGTCCAATTTGGGAAAAGTAGGACAGTCATTTAGGTCAAGAAATGCTCCCCTCCCCCAGAAAAAAAAATCCTAAAAACCTTTTTTTTTAAGAAAACAATGATATCTAAAAATTGTGTCGTTCATGTCCTTCTAAAATCCTTATGTAATTTGAAGACCAATATTAGGTAACACTGTCTAAGTTTCAGAATTTTTCAACCGACCATTTGAAAGGACAACCGACATACTTTGTCATCCCCCCTCCCTATTTTCCAAAAAAAAACCACACAATTATAAGTCCATATGAGTGCATGATAGCTGAATAACTATCTTTATCTCCTAATAATGTGATCATCTTATATGAATAGTAACTTATTTCATTATATTACATTTAATGAGTGAAGTTGAAAGTAATAATAGTACTGGAATAACAAGTGACTACCACAGTACCAAAGTAATCTCCCTTTGATTCTTAAAAATACGTTGAACAGATTTTCATTGTATTTTTCGGGGAGCTCATATGATAATTTTTTTCCTTTCTTCCTACATACAAGTTTGTGTTTAATTAAACAAAGGCTATAACTACCACAGTACCATAGAACTCTGGGCTAAGCTACATGCTAGTGTAAAATGCCCCTTTCTTTTTGGAACCTTAGTTGACAGAGTATTTGGGGTAAAATGTAGACACTAGAGATTATTATTATATTTTTGTATAAAAAAATCTGCAAAAAAAAAATTTCAATTGTATTGTAGTTGATGACCTTTTTTTTACCCCTCACCAACTGTATTGGATAAATGTAATGACAAGTTACACCACCGGCAGCAGTACATCTCCCTTGTCATTACATCTAGCATCTAATTCCACAACGTGTCTACCCTCGTTCCATCCATTGCTGACATGCATATCATTTTCGTCAATTGTTATTTCTGAACCAATATCAAGCAGATTATGTGTACATGGTTCTGTTTAGAGGTTGTGGTCATGTAATTTTGGGTCTAGAAAAAAATGTGGTTTTCCGTTCACTCGATTTAATTTTTTGAAAAATGAAGATCGTTGTTTTTTTGTCTTGTTTGCCATAAAGTAACCACGGCGACACCTATCTCTACCCATCGTTATAATTTTTTTATACTAGATATTATCAGTAAATTTTAATACTTTTTTTATACTAGATATTATCAGTAAATTTTAATACTATTTATTAGAGACACTAAAAATGTAAAACAATCATTAGGTCCCATCAGCACAGCGTCCGTTTTGTAAACATTGTACATCTGTGTCAGCTAAACGCTTGCAATTGAAGTGAACTTTTAAAACACTTCACTGATCCCGGTACGTTAGAATAGAGTTACCTCCCTGTAGTGTTAGGTACCACCTTAATTCAGTTAAATTAAATAGTGAAAACGGTTGGGAGGATCTTGGAATGGCCGCATATCGGAGGTGACGGCTTATTTCAGGTGACCGTTAAGGCAGGTTTGACTGTACATTCTCAGTATTATGTTGATATAAACATTTTATTGTTATATCAATTTCTTGTTCTCGCCATGATATAGCTGAAAAATTGCTGAGTTGGCATTAAACAACTCGCTAACTCACTATTGTTATAAACAAGACAAGTGGATCACACACAAGTTGTATTACTTAGTATTGTTGTCTCCATTATTTACATATACTACAAATACAATCATAATTTTACATATCATGGCAAGGTGAACTCATTAAAACAGTATGTCACAAAGTTTGTCAGTGACTTATGATAGGTAAGTGGGTTTTTTTTCCGGGTACTCAGTTTTCCTCCAACAATAAAACTGACCTCCACAACATAGCTGAAATATTGTTAAAAGTTATGTTAAACATCACAACCCTATCCCTTATTTTACATATAGATGAAAATTATTTTTATACAATAGAGAATTTTTTTCAATGAAGAAAAAAATTGAAGCTAAGATTTAACAGTGATACACACAGTATTTGTATAAAATTCAAGGCCAAGTTCAACCTGTTACCTAAGTTTATTTAGTTGTTGAGGTTAGAATGTACTTTAATATTTAAATGAGATGGGTGCCTAGTGTTTTTATTGAAATATTTTGTTAATCTATTTTAGCAAATAAAAACTTGGATCGGACAAATCATAGAAGCACTGGTATATGCACATGAAAAAGGCATAATTCATAGGTAAGCTAAAGCTGTAGTGTATAAAATGTATCAGCATAAATTTGTATTATTCTGTAAATGTTTGTTTGATGGTGTTTAACACCACTTTCAACAATTTTTCAGGTATATCCTGACGGTCAATTTTATGGGTGGAGGAATCCGGAGGACCCGCAGAAAACCGTGACCTGTCGCAAGTCACTGACAAACTTTATCACATAATGTTGAACACCTCACCCTGATCGAGATATGAACTCACAACATCAGTGGTGATAGGCACTGATTGCATAGCTAGTTGTAAATCCAACTACCATACGATAACGATCATGACGGCCCCTTTCTGTAAATGAATGTTTTCCTTGTGAGCTTACCCATATACTACAGCTGCATGTGATACTGTCTTTTATGGGATCATTTGTGGGGATTTTGTCAGGTGTTGTTCAATGGTCTGGTGACACGACATGGTCTTACGGACAGGGGTCAAAATCCAGATTTCAATAATCATAATTCAACCAAAATCTAAATTTTAATAGTCATTCTTTGTTTTCACGAGACTTCGTATGAATCCCCTTGGCCTGCAGGTGTGTGAAACATCACAGGTAATACTATTACTATGTAGAAAATAGCATGCATTTTCTCATAAACAATTTTCAAATTATATTTATTTTTCTATAGAAACAGAAAAATAGTATACTTCCATTTTACAAAATAATTAAGATCTTTCACTAATGTTTGTAATTCAGCATCTTTTACCTTTGCTCTGCTCCACTCAGAGAAGGACAGCATTACCCACACTGATAACAGATATTCCTACATATTTTATAAGAGCCTTACATGAGAACCTATCTATCTTTACTGTTTAATTATCACATTATATTAACAGTAATTGTATCAAGCCAGCCATTCCACAACGGTATTTAAAAGGAAATGACCTACAGAATGCGTTAAGAAAATCATAATTTTATTTGCCTTTTTTTCAGAGATGTAAAACCTAACAACATGTACATCAATGAAGATGGGAATTTGGTCTTGGGAGATTTTGCTGTTGCCTCAGTAATGGGAGATACCAGGACATGTACAAGATCAACTCTTGGTATGTATACACCTTGTGTTGTCATGGTAATGGGAGATACCAGGACATGTACAAGATCTACTCTTGGTATGTATACACCTTGTGTTGTCATGGTAATGGGAGATACCAGGACATGTACAAGATCAACTCTTGGTATGTATACACCTTGGTAAGTTGGTCTTAGGAGATTTTGTTGTTGTCATGGTAATGGGAGATACCAGGACATGTACAAGATCAACTCTTGGTATGTATACACCTTGGTTATTTGGTCTTAGGAGATTTTGTTGTTGTCATGGTAATGGGAGATACCAGGACATGTACAAGATCTACTCTTGGTATGTATACACCTTGGTTGTCATGGTAATGGGAGATACCAGGACATGTACAAGATCAACTCTTGGTATGTATACACCTTGTGTTGTCATGGTAATGGGAGATATCAGGACATGTACAAGATCAACTCTTGGTATGTATACACCTTGTGTTGTCATGGTAATGGGAGATACCAGGACATGTACAAGATCAACTCTTGGTATGTATACACCTTGGTTATTTGGTCTTAGGAGATTTTGTTGTTGTCATGGTAATGGGAGATACCAGGACATGTACAAGATCATCTCTTGGTATGTATACACCTTGGTAATTTGGTCTTAGGAGATTTTGTTGTTGTCATGGTAATGGGAGATACCAGGACATGTACAAGATCAACTCTTGGTATGTATGCACCTTGGTAATTTGGTCTTAGGAGATTTGTTGTTGTCATGGTAATGGGAGATACCAGGACATGTACAAGATCAACTCTTGGTATGTATACACCTTGGTTATTTGGTCTTATGAGATTTTGTTGTTGTCATGGTAATGGGAGATACCAGGACATGTACAAGATCAACTCTTGGTATGTATACACCTTGGTAATTTGGTCTTAGGAGATTTTGTTGTTGTCATGGTAATGGGAGATACCAGGACATGTACAAGATCAACTCTTGGTATGTATACACCTTGGTAAGTTGGTCTTAGGGGATTGTGTTGTTGCCATGGTATTGGTAGATACCAGGACATGTTCCAGGTAAACTCAGGCACAATGTTTACCTTATTTACAGTGTTCACTGAGGAATTTTTATATGATAAATAAAGTTTTAAGTCTTACTTTTAGTTCAAATTTTTAAAAGACTTGTGTATATTCTTGACATTTTTAACCTAAATATATTTGACCTTTTACCTTGACCTTATTGTAAAAGTTCTACAACCATGTCTTCTTATAAACAGTGATTCTGTTTGATATCAATTATTTGTATTTTTCTGTTTATAGATATAACTAATTACATGGCCCCTGAAGTAGATGAGAAACATTTCACACAGGCGTCAGATGTGTGGGCGTTAGGCTGTATCTTAATAGAACTGACAACGACATCCATCTACACTGAGGAAGAACTCAGAGATAAAATCAAAGAAACGAAAGAGGATTCATTCGTCATGGAGCAGATATTTGAAGAAGTGGCTAAAGTAAGTTTTTAATACCCCAAAAAAATTAATGTAAAAGAGGATCTGCTGGTCATGGTTTGTTTTTTTTGGTGTTTTACGCCATTTTCAATAATATTTCAGTTATATCGTTGCTGACAAACTTTATCACATAATGTTGTACACCTCGCCCTGATCGAGATTCAAACTCGCAACATCAGTGGTGATAGGCACTGATTGCACAGGTAAATCCAACTACCATACGATCACGGCCACAATGGCCTCTCTTGTCCATCAGTGAGCAGATATGTGAAGGAGTGGCTGAAGTAAATACCCCTGATAATACTTATAGAATCACTAGCTTACGTTTTTATTAGCTCGCCTGACCCGAAGGATCATGTGAGCTATTGCCATCACTTGGCGTCCGTCGTACGTCGTAAACTTTTTCAAAAATCTTCTCCTCTGAAACTACCAGACCAATTGGAACCAAACTTTGTCTGAATCGTCACTAGGGTGTCTAGTTTTAAAATTGTGTCCGGTGAAGCCGTGCACCAATCAACATGGCCACTGTTACTAAAAATAGAACATATGGTAAAATTGTGCGTTTTTGGTAATAACTCAAAAACCGTTAATAATATCAGAAATCTGACATGGGGTAAAAATGATCAGCACGGCAAGATCTAACTACCCTGAAATTTTGAAGAAAATCTGATTACCCATTTTGGAGTTATTGCCCTTTTTTTCTTTTCTTTTTTTTTTTTTCAACATTTTAATACTTTTCGTTTTTTATTTCAAAAAGTATAAGAGATAGATGATAAGTTTGAATTGCAAACATGTTCAGCATGATAAGATCTACCAACCCTGCAATTGTGAAGAAAATCTAATTACCCATTTTGGAGTTATTAACCTTTTTTCATCAAATTTTCAAAATTTTAATACTTTTCATTTTTTTATTTAAAAAACTATAAGAGATAGATGATAAGTTGGAACGTCAAAAATGTGCAGCATATCAAGATCTACCTACCCTGCAATTTTGAAGTAAATCTAATTACCCATTTTGGAGTTATTGTCCTTTTTTTCATCAAATGTTCAAAATTTTAATACTTTTCGTTTTTTATTTCAAAAAGTATAGAGATAGATGATAAGTTTGAATTGCAAACATGTTCAGCATGATAAGATCTACCAACCCTGCAATTTTGAAGAAAATCTGATTATCCATCTTGGAGTTATTGTCCTTTTTTCATCAAATTTTCAAAATTTTAATACTTTTCGTTCTTTATTTCAAAAATTATAAGAGATAGATGATAAGTTGAACTGCAAAATGTTCAGCATGTCAAGATCTATCATCCCTGCTATGGTGAAGAAAATCTAATTACTCATCTTGGAGTTATTTCCCTTTTTTCATCAAATTTGCAACATTTTAACACTTCGTTTTTTATTTCAAAAAGTATAAGAGATAGATGATAAGTTTTAATTGCAAACATGTTCAGCATGATAAGATCTACCAACCCTGCAATTGTGAAGAAAATCTAATTACCCATCTTGGAGTTATTGCCCTTTTTTCATCAAATTTTCAAAATTTTAATACTTTTCTTTCTTTATTTCAAAAACTATAAGAGATAGATGATAAGTTGAAACTGCAAAAATGTGCAGCATATCAAGATCTACCTATCCTGCAATTTTGAAATAAATCCCATTACCCATTTTGGAGTTATTGCCCTTTTTTTTCTTTTCTTTTTTTATAAAATTTTCAACATTTTAATACTTTTCGTTTTTTATTTCAAAAAGTATAAGAGATAGATGATAAGTTTGAATTGCAAACATGTTCAGCATGATAAGATCTACCAACTCTGCAATTGTGAAGAAAATCTAATTACCCATCTTGGAGTTATTGTCCTTTTTTCACCAAATTTTCAAAATTTTAATACTTTTCGTTTTTTTATTTCAAAAAGTATAAGAGATAGATGATAAGTTGGAACTGCAAAAATGTGCAGCATATCAAGATCTACATACCCTGCAATTTTGAAGTAAATCCCATTTTCCCATTTTGGAGTTATTGCCCTTTTTTTCATCAAATTTTCAAAATTTTAATGCTTTTCGTCCTTTATTTCAAAAACTATAAGAGATAGATGTCAAGCTTAAACTGCAAAAATGTTCAGCATGTCAAGATCTACAAAAAAAAGTTCCACAGTTGAAAATGTCTGACAACTATGAAGAGTTGTTCCTCTTGAAATGCATTTTTTTTGTTGACTTTCACTGCTTTTGGTTACTCAAATAATCAAAGGGAATCAACTCTATTACAAAATGTTAAGTAGCAAAAGCTAAATTTTGAGACTCATTGACATTTATGTTTTTTATAGCAATGTTGATAACATACATTAAAGGGGGAACACCTGCCCAAATTATTTTGGAGAGGGGGTCTGCAATGACGAGGGCTACATTTGTTATTTTTTATCAAGTTTTATTGACTGATGTTATTATACCCAGGTGAGCTATACAGGCTCCTGGGAGCCTCTAGTTAATTATCTTATATATATATACGTTAACAAAATCATATAATGTCATAATCTGTTACATAAAAAAAGTGAGACAAAATGGTGTCTGAGTGATATCTTTTATTTTTGTTTTTAAGTTGAAATCAACAATTTTTTTAAATATAAGATTTTATTTTTTATTTTTTCCAGAGTTATTCAGCACAGATCATTACCTTGATTAGAAACATGTTAAAAAGAACCAACAGACCAACAGCCAGGTATAATATACCAGTGATTCAGCTAGGCATCGGTCTCTGGACGTTTGCCCACCTAATTTCTCAAATTGTCCTGAAGAACTTTATAAAAATTATTTAATTATTAAAGAATGTCCTGAAGAAATATTTATAAAACTGCCAATTGTCCTGAAGATTTTAAAGTCTAGCTGAAACACGGTATACAATCAAATTTATCATATATCATACCCAATCAACTATTCAGATTTTCAGATGTTAAACATCTCCTCAAAAACCACTTTTAACTGAAATTGTGAGGTAATGATTTACCTGATTCTCAAATTATAGTTTGATATTTGCAAAGAGGCCATCATGGTCATGATTGTATGGTAGTTGGATTAACAACTACCTGTGTAATGAGTGCCTATCACCACTACTAAAGTTGTGAGTTCGAACCCCGTTCATGGCGAGATGTACTCAATACAACATTATGTGATCAAGTTTGTCAGTGAATTGCGACAAGTCGGTGCATTCCTCCACCAATACGATCTGCCACGATATAACTGAAATATTGTTGAAAGTGGCATTAAATACCATAAAACCTTAACCTTGATATTTGAACAAATGTATTTCTTCCAAATCAGTATTTAGTATGGCCGACAAGAGGTATAATTGTTTCAGGTTTTTTTTTAAGGTGTATGAAACTAACTGTACATTTGTTCCGGAGGACAATTTCTGCTTCTTAGTGTTCTACTTATGGGAACAGGACAAAAGCCCCCCGGACATAAGCCCCCCTGACAAAAAGCCCCCACAATATTGAAATAATTATACAAGCTTATTACGTTTGTTTTATTTTGATGGTGATACTAAAAGATATCTTACAGAATTAATACAAAAAATTAAATACTTTAATAAAATATCTTTCCACATTTTGTTCATTGTGCATTGTTAAGATCATTTATAAAGTGTAAATTGAAATTTATGAGGTAAAGTTTATCAGGAATTGTTTTTATTGATAAACAATTGATCATTACCTTTTTAACCTTTGATGTTATTAAAAGTAAGAGTGAGTTATTTTCTCATCATGTTTGATAAACTATGATTTTTATTTTTGTTTTTACTTTCTTTGATGAGTGTTAAACAAATACTTCAATTGTTTATGATATCTTCATGTTCCAAAAGTAACTTATGATGAAAAATGGTATTCAAAAATAATGTAAATACATAAATGGCAGTACAATAAGTCCAAAATGCATGCAAAGATACAAATGTGGTTTGCGGTAAAATACAGAGGTACAATGTACAATGAATTAAAATACAGAGGTAAATAAAAATCTTTAATCATGTTATAAACCACAATTTTTTTTTCATATATGAACAATTAAACAAAGACACAAAAACATTAACATATACTTTTCATTATTGGGGGGCTTTTTGTCTGGGGGCTTTTGTCTAGGGGCTTTTGTCCTAGACCCCTACTCACTGAGGAATAAACTTTTATTTATGAAAATATTTCTCATTTACTTAACTATTATGTTTTAATTATGCATAGCTTGCAGAAATATTCATATTTCACTAAAGACAGTAGAATGTCTTATTTATAAATTCAGGGAATTACAAGACAAAAATAACTATGTACAGGAGTGTGTGAAGAGGAGTGATGCCTCCCAGCTAGAGAAGAGGAAGAGGCGAGAATCCTTAAAGAGAGAAAAAGGTCAATCAAGTGGGGAGTATAGTTGTATTATCTCCCTTTAAGAATAAAATCAATTTAAAATAAAGCGGTGCATTCAGTGTATAAATGAATATTGTTTAAAAAAAATGAGTGATATTGCTGTACACAGCTGACTGTTTAATGGCTTCCAAGTTTTCGCTACACTCATGGTGTCACCACAGCCGACTGTTTAATGGCTTCCAAGTTTTCTCTACACTCAAGGTGTCACCACAGCCGACTGTTTAATGGCTTCCAAGTTTTCTCTACACTCAAGGTGTCACCACAGCCAACTGTTTAATGGCTTCCAAGTTTTCGCTACACTCAAGGTGTCACCACAGCTGACTGTTTAATGGCTTCCAAGTTTTCTCTACACTCAAGGTGTCACCACAGCTGACTGTTTAATGGCTTCCAAGTTTTCTCTACACTCAAGGTGTCACCACAGCCGACTGTTTAATGGCTTCCAAGTTTTCTCTACTCTCAAGGTGTCACCACAGCCAACTGTTTAATGGCTTCCAAGTTTTCTCTACACTCAAGGTGTCACCACAGCCGACTGTTTAATGGCTTCCAAGTTTTCTCTACACTCAAGGTGTCACCACAGCTGACTGTTTAATGGCTTCCAAGCTTTCTCTACACTCAAGGTGTCACGACAGCTGACTGTTTAATGGCTTCCAAGTTTTCTCTACACTCAAGGTGTCACGACAGCTGACTGTTTAATGGCTTCCAAGTTTTCTCTACACTCAAGGTGTCACGACATCAGTCGCTTTGAAATTTATCTTTAAATAATATTCCATTCATATGATTATGATTTCAATGCTTCAATTAAGAAATCCAATTGTTTTCTTTACCCATTATAATTAACAGTTATCAAAGTAAATCTCACCTGACAAGGTAAACACAGGAGATCATGTTATTGATGCCTTGTTAATTGATTTAATTGCTAATTTTGAGATAACGAACATAATTTGAATGGATATGTATATTAGGGACTGAAAAGCTACTTTGAGAAACCCAAAATTTCAACACATCAAAATTTGAAATAAGAGGAGTAAATTAAGTTGAAAAGCACTAAGTTTAAAAAAGGACTTCAGACAAATTTCGACTTGACCAAAATTTCGGGTAAGCCAAATTGACATAACGAGATTCAATTTTAAGTAAATAAAAATATTCATGAAAGTACAAATGTATAATTTAGTTGTATTTATATTTGCAGTTGAATTACCCCGTGATCAGGGAGTTAGAACTGTAGTACAGTACCTGGCTAACATGGTGGATTATGAAGATTGTGTCAGATCTGCTCTAGAATACCTTGTTGAATTGGCGAAAGAAGTTGATGTATTTGAAATTGACTTTAGTGGAAAACGTATGATAAAAGCTGCCATGAGAAATAATCTGCTAGATAAAGATATACAAATAGCTGGCTTTAATATACTTAACAGCTTAATTGTAACAGGTAGGACAATGTACACCAGGTAGAAGTTTGGCTGTTGTAGGTAGAAGTATGGCTGTTGTAGCTATTTAGGCAATTTAAATCATTTCTTTGCATGAATTATCTACAAATAGTCATAAAAAAGATTTACTCATTTTGTTACATTTGGACATCCAATATGGCTTCCACAGGTCATGATGTTTTCTGATTGGCTGAAAATGTTTTTAAAAATCTTCCCTTAGAAATCACTGGGTCATTTGAATTATAACTTTCAAGGAATGATTAATATATGTTTCACAAAAATGTTGTTTTCTCATGTGTTTTTGACTCTTGACATTCAAAATGGCCACCTTGTGATGAAGAAATTTCTAATTGGCTAAAATTATTTAAAAAAAATAATTTTAATCTAAAATTTAAATCTTAAGCTTAAATTTAATTTGGATTAGAAAATATGGCAATCATATATTGTAGAAGTTTACACTAGACAGAAATATGCAAAAATATATTCTTATCAAAAACTGCCTTGATTTTTGACCCAGAATGCATCAGTAAGGCATATTTTGACTACTTTATCTGTAACTGATACATTATTTAATGTATGAAGTAAACTGCTTCAGAATGAAACAGTAATAATTTATCAATGTTTTATTTTTTAATCAGGTTTTTGTTTGCAATTTCTTATTTTAGAATGATTTTGATATTTTTTGAAATTTTATTTGTGTTCTTGATTACCATATATTATAGTTAATTATAGTATATGCTAGATGTTAGAATGTTTATGTAATATTATTTCAGCATTGAGATTAGGTATATACTATGTGACATTTGACCTCATTGAGTGATCCCATAATAAAATGATTAATGCACACTTTCTATATCCATCACAGTGTTATTTTTTTCACAAATTATCACTTCTTTTTTTATAAAAAAGAAAAAAAATCAATCAGAATAGTGTATGGTTATTTATTTATTATATTATGTAGTCATTTCATTTAGAAAGCCTCATGTGATTGGTCAAAAGGTTGACACATGTCATTGAAATTGAAACTTCGTATACCATTTAAGCACACGACAATCCAACCATGTACACTTCAGGGAACTATTTTTGAACTTCATAAAAACTAATTACTGCACACAATAAAAAGATTTGTAGTTGTGTAGGGTTGTAAAAGTAGGCAGAAGTCTATTTTTATATGTACTTCGGTCAACACTTTCACATACCAATAAAGCTACAATAAATTGCTTTAAGCGATTAAATAAAACTAAAAATGTTCCTGGTGGGACACTGAACCCTTATTTTTGCTGTGAAAATTTTTAGAAAAAAATCTGAAATTTTACCTGAATTTTAGATGGATTTTCTTCTTTGTGTTCACTTTAATACATATCTTTTTGTGTTCATTTAGATGCACATTCTATTCTTCTCCTCTTCATGTGGAAATGTCTTGGTATAAATATCAGGGAAAATATCACATGACTATTTATTAATATATGAATTGTATTGTTTTACTATAACAGTACAAATTTAATAATGTAATGGGTTGTTTTAGTCAGATAAACATTGCAGATCAACTGGGTTTGTAAGGTGATTTAATATCAGTGATAGAAATGTACCCTGCAATACCATAACAGTAATTAATACTCTTAAACAGGGTAACAGTGACTGTGAAATATAGAACAGCAATAAAAGGGCTGTTACTTTTCTTTAGTTTGTGTCTATAGGTGTGATATTGGATAGTCTCATGCACATCCATGTCTGTTCTTGCTGATTAATTACAGAACATAATATAGACAAGGGCCCGGGTGGCTCAATGAGTTAGGTAGTTGCATTACTAAACAACTCATACAAGCCTATCACCAATACGGCGTGGGTTCGCGCCCGGCTTTGTAATTTTTATTCCTGGGAAAGTTTTATATAAATTACATGTTGGTTATAAATGAAAGAGAAGACTTTAGTAAATAGAAGAACAAAAATGGATTTTGACATTATTTGCAGAATGAATTATTTAAATAACGAAAATCTATGATTATTTACCAAAAAAAATGATTTAAACATATTTTCATGAACAAAATCTCAATGTAAAAATACTAGATGTTTTTTTGTAAAAAGATAAAATTACAATTTTGAAAATAAACTAAAAATCATTATAAACAGCCTTCAACATTTTGTCAACTTCAATGTTAATCTGAAACTAAATTGATGGTGCATCCAACAACCGTGTTCTTTTTCCATTCATTGAATATTTTACGTTATGACATTTTAATGGTGGAATGAAAAAAATTATTTAAATTTTTAGTTGTTTGTTGAGGAGTTTTTATTTTTTCAGCTCAAACAGATGATGTTTTGTTTACACCAGAAATAATTTCTATAGTACCAGTTGCCATGGAGGTAAATGTTTTATTAAATAGGAACAATTTATCCTTTAATTATGTGTGAAATAATGATTTACCATCGAGAAGTTGAATCCTGTGATATTAAACTCGAACCGTTTCTTGGATATCTCGGCATTCAAGTTTTGTGCTTACGTAAATGTCTTTCGTCGTAATGTATTCACGGATAAAACAAACACTATTAGTTCTTTTGATTTCAATAAGTTTCTACTGTAAATAAATAATTTTTCTTTCCAGATAACCTTGTCAGTTATATCAACTCTCCACACCTTTTGATCTAGATTGTTTAAATGATTTATTCAAATTAATGCACAGTATGTTGTAATAGACCAGTGTTTAAGTTTGTTTCCACATCTCAATTGCATTTTCTTTAAACTGTAGTCTATGCTGATAAAGCTGTGGGTCAATAAGCTCATGATTCAACATGGTTTTGTGGTTGGGGTAAAAATCCAGACTTTAATGGTCATAGATAGACAGCAATCTCAGTTTAAATAGTCATAATTCAACCACAATTTTGAATGTACATTGTGCTAGTCCTTGGTTTTCGATGGGATGATGGGGTTTTGGCCCATATGAAACCTCAATCCTCGCTGCCTTCAGGTATGTCTGCATACAGTGCTCCCTTGTTAAACCGCCACCTTCTGTGCAGTCGGTAGTTTGGCGGTATAACAAGTTTGGCAATAAACTGAGGGACATTGAAAACCGGAAGTCATATGTGATCAAATGAAAAGATAGACCGAGGGAGCACTGTACTTTTCCACATTTTATGTTTATATCAATCAAATTACCATTATATTTACAGCACCATGAAACCTCAGCAGAACTTCAACAGTCAGGAGCTGCTTTACTGATGGCCTTGGCTTCACAAGGTAGGATTCTAATATTTTGTGCTTTTGAATATTTTTTTTTATATTAAAGCATGACCACTAGTTTTCTAAATCTACAACTTGATAGAAAACAACAAAATTTGCAGATAACCTTCTATAGGACATGACTTGTGCAACTACAATATATTTTGTTTTTTAATTCATTGATTTCTGGGGTTTCCCAGAGTCATACAGGGATTTTCAATGTGTTAAAGAAGGTTTATTATGTTGTAGTGGCCAGATTTTGTTTCAATTATCATTAGAAACCCAAGAATCATTTGAACTTTCAACATTGTATTAAAGATCTTGGGTGGTCCTCAAAACAGATTCCTCATTTTGTTTTATTCCAACATCCAATATGGCCACCACTGACCTAACATTTTCTAACTGGTCGAAATATTAATATGAATATTATGTTTAATAAACATTAGAGAATACCAAAGGGGCAATCAAGAATGAACAATCCAGAGAAACTGGCATCATTGTGTACACAAGACACAGGACAAAGACAAACAAATTATTTTTTATACTTTTATGTACAGAAGGTGCTGCTTCAGTGATAGGACTGTATGGTGGAGTAGAACATGTGATTACTGCCCTGAAGACACACCCTAATAACCCAGAATTATGTGCCACATGCTGCCACGCTTTGTGGAGTTTAGCTGTAGTAGGTTGGTACTTTTTATCTTACAAAATACATTTGTATCTGTCTTATTCTGGTCCCAGATACCCTTACTAGGACCTCTGATGAAAATATATGTAAAACAGAAATTTCTCAGTATACAATATGGCAGAGAAAATTTGTAGCATTTCTCAGAACACCCAAATATACAAATTTTGATTATGATTTAGAAATAAAAATGGCGCTAAAATCTTAGTATTTCATATTGAATTTAAAAAAAAAAAATTATGCCCCTGCGACAGAGTCGTGGGGGCATATTAATTTACCCCTGTCCATCCGTTTGTCAGTCCGGATATAGATACATGGTTTGTTTGGCTATCTCCTCCTACAGTTTTGGAGCTACAGCTTTAATATTTTGTAGGATGTTTATACACATAATGGAGGTGTGCATGTCCACAGGATTTTGATTTTCTTCAAATATTCTCAAAATGACAGGTAGTTGGACTTAGTCATTTTGTTCGTCCGTCCGGATATAGATACATGGTTTGTCCGGCTATCTCCTCCTACAGTTTTGGAGCTACAGCTTTAATATTTTGTATGATGTTTATACACATAATTGAAGTGTGCATGTCCACAGGATTTTGATTTTCATCAAATATTTGATAATGACAGGTAGTTGGACATTTTTTTATGCCCCTGCGACCAAAAGTCGGAGGGGGGATTTTTGTCAGATATTCACAAAATGACAGGTAGTTGGACTTCATTCCCTTCTTACTAGCTACATAATGGAAACATGGTTTGTATGGCTCCTACTACAGTTTTTGACTTGTTTATAATTTCTTATGGTCAGGCGGTGGGATCATTTGTGTCTTACAAACACACTTCATTTTTAAAAAATCACTCCTAACAAAACGACTTTGTCCATAATTATCAAGTGCAGGGACATACTTCTTTTCTAGTTTTTAATATAAGTTAAACAAAGCAGTGTCAATAAGTACTTACAGTTTAATCTGGCCATAAAGTCACCTCTATTAAGCAGTCACTTTTATCAAAAGGTCACCTTTTACTTGTCCTATCACAGAACATTTCATATGAATTGAACCTCTTTTAAGAGGTCACCTGCCTTATATGACCACTCTTTCTTTATCCCAAAGGTGTCCTCTTAATACAGGTTTAACTGTACATGTTTAGCAACAAAACATTGAAAGACCAGTGGTGTGTAGTAACTGTATACGTAGTTACTGGTATATCTATTATTTCATTGTAATTACATTAACTCTTGTTGCTTTTTGTCTTAATAATCTGTTTCCTTGGTTACAGAAGATATTTTTTTATTCCATTGTAATTACATTAACTCTTGTTGCTTTGTGTCTTAATAATCTGTTTCCTTGGTTACAGAAGATATTTTTTTATTCCATTGTAATTACATTAACTCTTGTTGTTTTGTGTTTTAATGATCTTGTTTCCTTGGTTACAGAAGATAATGTAAAGATAGCTACAGAACAGAAGGCATTACATCATGTATGTTCTGCTCTGAAGACTCACATGAACTCTCCAGAGGTCGCTGAGGCAGCGTCAGCAGCTTTACTGTCATTAACACTCAATGGTGAGCCAGTCTTATGTCTTGGGCAAGGTGTACAACATTATGTAATAAAGTGTGTCAATGACTTGCGGCAGGTCGGTGGTTTTCTCCGGTTACTCTGTTTTCCTCCACCAAAAAAACTGATAGCCACGATATAACTGAAATATAGTTGAAAGTCACCATAAAACCAAATTATACCTTCTTAATTGCTTTTACTCTCATTCTTATACATTTTCACAGCAACTGCCATTGCTTTGTCGTTAAACTTTACTAAAAAATTAACATTATTTGCATGTAAGGACCAACTTACAAAAAGAAAAAAAAAGGTAACTTGAATTTCTCTTTGGAACAGAGGTAGGGCGACTTCAGCCGATACAGGATACAGGGCAAATTTTTTGCCCACTTCACCTGGTTTGGTGAGCCATGAAATGATTAGACATCTTATTTATAACCAAAGCCCTAAAATTTGCCCCCTCAAATATATTAGGTGTTATCTCAGATTTATACTGACATTTTTAATATTTCATTGAATAAAAAGGTGAGCATTTTAAGAAAGACTAGCTGGTAGACATACTAGAATGGATAAATATTTTGATGCTGTATAATAATTTTACTTCCTATGACTTTTGACGTATTTGATGAAGGTTGTTCCAGAATTTCATTGTGCACATTAAATTTAATATCTGCGTTTTTTAATTTTTTCTAGATGAGAATTTTGACAGCGTTGGTGATTTAGACTGTGTCGGCTTACTAATCACAGCAATAGAAAAACACACGAAGAATGCAAAAGTTGTAAAGAATGCATGTCTGGCTCTGGCTAGCCTAGTAGAACCTGATGGTATGGTTAAGATTTTAATTTAACGACTAAATTGCAATGTTGAAATGGGTTAAAAGTTACTATGGTAAAATTTAATTTTAGAAATAAATATTAAATGCATGAGAAACATACTACAGTCAAACTTTGTTATTTCAAACTCAGATAAATCGTTGCCATGGATTCCATGAAGTAAATATTTTGTCTATTTACCATACCGGTAGTATTTAACTTAATTTATTCCAGATAACTCAAATATTGAGATTTCAAAGTAAAATCTTAGGTTCTTTGACCTTGGCAGAAGGATTGACTATTTATTTAAGTTACTACATCGGTGATGTCATGGTCAGCGTGCTCGCATGGAGTGCAGTAGACCATCAGTTCATCCCCTGGTCAGGTCAAACCCAAACAAAATCAAATTGGTATTTGCTGCCTGTCCACTAAGCACACAGAATTAAGGAGTAATAGCAAAAAATGGTTGGCTCTGAATCAGGATAATGTGTCTTGAGTGGAGTGACCCGGCTACCTGTGGACTGTTTCAGTGAACTAGCACTATGAAAATCCAACTGAGCATGTAGGTCTAGAACAAAGCAGACCTCATCATCATCTCATTTAAATGTAACTGGCTTAGGCGAAAAATTTATAGCGCAAAACAACAATTGGTCACTCACTTGCTCATTGTTTTAGATATCCATTATCTCTCTTTAAAGACTTTCACTGTAGATATTTTTTTTACATTCTGTAATCAGAATAAAATGACATTAAGCTCTCGGTTTATAAATTAAGTACAATTATCTCAATGCAAGTTGAGTTTTGTAATATTAATGTCCAAAATGTTTGAGAAATTCAATGTGATGTAATTATATCCCCACTCGTAGAGAGGGGGCTATATTGCAATCACCTTGTCCGTCCACACTTTCGTAACAGATATCTCAGCTTCTATTGGAAGAAATGATTTTATATTTGATATATGGCTTTAGCATGGTGACTTGTACCGTATCTCCCCATTCCAGGTTTACCGCACATCTACTTCCTGTTTACCGTGCGATTTACAAATGAACGAGTGGGGGTATTCTTAGCACGACGTAGCATGCAACATCTTGTTTTGACTTGCTGAATTCTGATTTTTTTTTTATTTTCAGAGGAAAGTGCATATAGAGTATTGACCAATGAAAGTGAAGGTGGAGGTCATGTGGCTGGTGTACCTATTGTTTTGAAAGCTTATGAGCTTCACAAAGATAACGCTGAAGTTGTAGAAAGTATTGTGTCATTAGTCATGGAATTGTCAGAATATGGTGAGAAAAAATGTTCAGTTTGTACAAATGTTTACTGAAAATATACATAGTAAAATGTACAGTAAACTGGGGCAAAATAAACAAATGTTGTAATGCTGCTTGTAAATACAAAAATATTCCAAGTCGAACTTACTGAAAATTATAAAGTTTACATATATATGGAACAAAATTTACATAAAATTGACAGTACGACGTTTACTTAATATCCTTTACATTCAATTCCTTTTTTTCCCCAAATAATTGAATAAAATTTATAAAATAAATCCAGTTTGGAATTTACAACAGAAACAATATCTGGTTGTGTTGCTGCTATTGCTGTTGATTGTGAAATAGCATAAAGGTCATGACATATCAGAAGTTAAAAAGTCAGGTTATTCCTGTTTAATAAATGGGTGATCTTAGTCTTCTGAAATGTTCAAGTGCTGTTTTTATACTTAAGAAGCTATTAAAGCTTTGTACTGGTAATTCATCCTCGGTAACACACAGCTGGTCACGCTCTGATTACTCTTCACCTTATCACAGTGTGGTCAGCTGTGGGTTATAGACAATGCTGATAATTTAAATTATATTGAATTAACGATACAATGGTAATATAGTGTTGAATTACTGTGCCTTCTAGATGATATTTGTGAAGATTTGTGTGATTATAAACTGGGCCTTAATCTATGGGAAATACAACAAAAGTTTAGAAAAAATCAGGTGAGACTTTGGTAAATGGCGGCAGTTTGTTGTTTAGTGCTGGATTTAGTAATAGTTACCATTAAGAAATAATATATAAATTTACACGCCTAGCTTACAATAATTGTCATGGGTACGGATTATTTATCTTTAATATTGGTTTTATCAGCTTTTAGTTGCACCTTCCAAAAAAAAAAAAAAAACCTCCATGTGACGATACTCACCCAAGTTATCATCGGCATCTTCGACCTATAGAATACTTCAACCTATCTTAGTATTCCCCCCAAATTTTAGCTGCATTGCAGCAATTCGACCTATCGTCCCCATCGACCAATTGTCCGTAAAATACAGTAATTTATTGATGGAAAACATAACTAAGGTTTAACCCTTCACCAAGTAAAGAAATACTAAAATAAACTACTCTTGTAACATAAGGGAGATTACTCTCCAAGTTTCTACCATATCTGGTGAAGGGAAATAATGTAATAATGCTCAGGCCATGCAAAATTAATTACTTGGTTCTCAGGCCCTTTTTTGTCAAAATTGATGAGGGAGGGCGGTAGTCTGCTGCAAAAAATGATGAGGGAGGCATTTTTTCTTCTTTTTTTTGTGAAAAATATGGCAATGTATCGAAAATTTCAATTTTATTTCTTCCGATGGTGGCAGAAACATCACAAGTGGTTAATTTTTATGGAAAAGTCCAATCCGCTGGTCCCAACGTACCATTTTTTTATCTCTGTAAACAATTCCAATAAGGTACAAGCTTCGGAGAAGCCCCCTATTATGTTCCCTGGTAAAACTGGCAAACATTTGTGCCGAATTTGCACAGAAACGATTGATATCTTGTCTAAATGTCAAACAGAAACACGTTTTTTTATTTATACATTGTCATAACGATGCTTTAAATCTCATTTAAGCATGATGCGTTTTAAAGCGTATCACCGACCACGCGATATAAGAGAAAAAACGGATGCGGTTGCTTGGACAGCGCTACTGCATTTAATTTTTTTTTTTTACTATTTTTGCAATAAAATCGGCAATGCAGCGACGAATTTCCACATGCGGACAGGCCTGAGAACCAAGAAATTAACTTTTTATGGCCTTATGGATTTACTTATAACTCATTTTGGGTTATCTCCCTTTATCATTGTTTTATATGGATATATATATTGAACATTAACAACACATAAAGGGGTTGTAAGGGAGGATTTTAATAATGAATTTAAAGTGTATCATATACGTTTTTTTTTTTATAAAGGTGACAAACTGGAAGATGTGTATTGATTTTTTAAATCTTAAAACGATTTCAGCTTTAAATTTTTAATAGTGCATTGCTTGACCTGAGTTATTTCCCTTAGCTATGTGTAGTGTGAAACAAGTGGTGCAGTGGGTATACTTATCAGTGTGCGAAATTAGCGGTAGACCTATTGATAATGTCTGTAAAATCAAGCTGGTCTATGTCAAATTTTCAAAATTTTGTATATAATGTACAATGAGGTCTATGTAAAATAGAGATTGGTCTATGATACTGCAAAATATAGTTTCACACACTGCTTATGTTTGGGATGTTTGGGATTTCAGTGGTACGTACATTGGTTGAAAAAGTATTTTATTATATATTTTGTAATTGGCAACAAAAGTACATGTACATTTTATACTGATAGTTCTTTTTATGTTTTTTTTTTTTTTTACTTCAGTGAAATCACTATGGAAACAGTTTCTACCCATTGTGGAATATCTGACTGAAAAAGAAAAAAAGCATTTATTTGCTTTATAAATTAGTGCAATATCTTAAATAATATTGGTCTTTAAAGCAATACATCTTGAGAAATACAGAAAATAAATGAAAAAAAGATAGAAAGAATTTGAATGAAGTTAGACAATAAAATTTGCAGATACTTTTGTTGCCTATATATTGCATATGAATTTACAGTTAACCCATTGTCTTCACATTACCATTTTACAAGTAATATTATCTCTAGTTGTACTTTTCTCAAGATCATTGGGTTAGATAACATTTGTAATTCACCAAATTAGAAGCCTTGACATAATTATTTATTAGATGATCCCCAAGTCACCTTAGACCAGAAGGACAAGCTTGCTGCATTTTGAAATTTTAAGAAAAGAGTACTAGTATATGACATTGGGTTTACTGCTGTGGTGTATTGCTTGCTTATGCTTTTTTTTTTTTGTGCTTGTTTAATTTGTATGTTTACAAATAACCTTTCAGATGATGTTTGTGCAGAAATGAAACACTTAAATGTTGGACCTAACCTTCTATCCCAGATATTTAAACGATTTAAAGAAAATCGGGTAAGATTAATCTTTGAACGAGACAGTAGAATGGTGTTTTACTGACCTGTGACCGTAAACAGAGGAACATGCGAGGTCATTATCTAGGAGGAAGCTTCTGAAGCCTCTTGTATGAATTTTCCTGGAATTTTATTATATGTTCCAAACTTACCTGTAATATATATTCCATTACACCATTGCAGGTAGAATCGTGTGTTTGTTATACAGACACATACATGTTAAATACATGTACTAACTAAATACAAAAATTCAAACTAAAGAGTAAGGTATTGTGTAAAGGCTAGCATGTGGATCTGAACCAATTACAGGAAACAGACAATGATTCTTAAAGGTCAACAGAAATTGACAAGTTCATAAATTGTGTAATGTTTGTAGTTGTTATGAATTTTTCTTAAATCTTAAAATAAACAAAAATGTTTCTATAAATCTCAACAATTTGTTAAATTTTGTATTTCTTTCTTTTTGCTCTTTTTTTTCTTTTCAAATTTAATGTAATTAAAATTTCACAACATGATATGAAATACATTTTAGATTGGAAAAAATGGCACTAAACAGAAAATAATGATATATGTCACAATTCGATGTATGACACTTTTGTATATTAATCTTCTATTTGTCATTTTCTTATAAAAACCAATTAACAATAATATACAATGTAGATGTTATTATAAAAACAAATTTTTATTTTTTTAGGATATAATGGGACCATGTGAGAAAGCACTAGGAAAGTTACAGATGAAATCAGGGCAGAAGTCTAAGGCATAATGACACAACTATAGGTTAAGTGGATCTCTCAGAACAGTGTCACAGCTGATCTAATTATTTGTTACAAACTTCTATGATACTTATGGTCAAGACCTTAAACATTGTGTGCAATTTTATGCAAATAACAGAGCAATATAAAGATGGATACTTTGTCTAAAAAATGTCATTTATGAGTTGTTTTGTTTTTTAGTATATTTGAGTCAACTTGTGAACAATTTCAAGTAAAGCCAAAAAAATATTTTGCGAGTCAATTCATGTATTATGTATATGTATTATAAGTATAAGTATGAGTACAATGATAACTCATATCAAATATTTTTGAGTCGACTCATACAACATGAAGCATTTACATATACAATGTACTTATGGCAATATGATGTGAGATGGTGAGATTAAGTACCATTTTGAAAAGAAAGTTTAAACAATAATGGTCAACAATTCTGACAATATCAACAAAATGAACTATTATCCCTCACCTCAACTCATTGAACATGAAAAAGACCATGACATTTGCTGATTGAAATGCAACGTCCTGGCTTTTTACATGCACAAAAATATGGCATGGTAAAAGGTTTATCAAGTAAAGGGATTCCAACCCTCCCCCTTTTTATCTGTTTGTGATGATGGCATTTAATATGGTTATACATGATGTTTCTGACTAATATTAGGAACATACAAGTATAAAAAATATGAAGTATACATATTCTCTAGATATTTTATTTTGACATTGCTGGTAATTATATGAAAATAATTTGATACTGCTGAGAATTTTAAATATACATATCCTCTAGATATTTTATTTTGATATTTCTAGTAAATGGCATAAAAACAATTTAATACTGCTGAGAATTTTATATTTATCTTGTTAATCAATGATGGCATCTCTGTATATTAGAACAATTATCAAAATTATTAGGACTGTTCCATTAAACAATGTAGATAAGACAGGATGAAACCTGTATTTATATCATGAGTGATCCCCCATCATTGATCTTGTTTGTCTTAAATTATATCCAGTATTTTAAAGTATTTTGGTAAGGGATCCATTTTTGAACTGACTCTTCCTTTCCCACCTGATATTTTTTCAATGGAATAACTCTATTATTGAAGTTACACTTCCCTGTAAGACCATCATGTATTTGTTTATTGTATTTATTTCTGTGATATTGAACTGTGATCTATTTTTAATTTTGTTTTTAATGTTATCTGCTGTAAATTATTTGTTTATATTTCATGCATACAACATTTTTTTAAGAAATAAAAGAAGAAAAATCAACACATTTTTGCGTCTTCTCCATAATAAACTAGAGATCACTACTGTAGTCTTGTGTCCCTCTCCATAAACTAGAGATCACTACTGTAGTCTTGTGTCCCTCTCCATAAACTAGAGATCACTACTGTAGTCTTGTGTCCCTCTCCATAATAAACTAGAGATCACTACTGCAGTCTTGTGTCCCTCTCCATAATAAACTAGAGATCACTACTGTAGTCTTGTGTCCCTCTCCATAATAAACTAGAGATCACTACTGTAGTCTTGTGTCCCTCTCCATAATAAACTAGAGATCACTACTGTAGTCTTGTGTCCCTCTCCATAATAAACTAGAGATCACTACTGTAGTCTTGTGTCCCCCTTCTGCAAAAAGTGGTGTAATAAGATGCTTGATCTCTCTTGAGTACAATAGTATTTTATCTATCTTGGTGCCTCAGGAATTGGGCCTGATAAGACAGGTGTCTTTGATGGGAGTGGCCTCATAAGAGGGTGACCACTGTACTTTACATATTAATTTTTCCAACAACTTCCTACAATATTTTTGTTGTATTGTAATTGTCAGTTTTATGACACTGTCAATCATAAGGTTGTATCTAGTACACAATCATCATGGCTAAGAGTCGTGCTCACATGCCTCAGTAAGGAGATTGGGAAAAGTGTTATGGTGTTTAATATCACTTTCAACAATATTTCAGTTGTATTGTGGTGGTCAGTTTTATTGGTGGAAGAAACCGGAGTACCCAGAGAAAACCACTGACCTGTCGAAAGTCAGACAAACTTTATCACATAAAGTTGTATCAAGTACAATGATTGCATAGGTAATAGTAAACCCAACGACTATATGATCGCGACCACGAAGGCCCTATTAGTGGTGCAGAGCATGGAGTTTACATGTATATCTAGTTCTAGATCAAACTACCACAAGTTCATGACCACAAAGATCCCTCTTGGGTTAAAAAATTCATTCCCTGAAACAGTTGAACTGTCTTCTACCCCATAAACACTAAATGGTTGAACATATGTCTCACTTTCAACGAAGGGCGACATGTTGTCTGGCCTGAATTCTATATCATGGAGTACCATTTCGATGATAACGATGTTTGCTTGTATTAGACCAACACACTTAGTTTAATTTTTATAGTGCTAGTGTAAGACATAATAGTGTCCGGTTGTGTTATATTTGTAATGAAAAACCTTAAACAGACCGAATGAAGTTATCACTGTACTTTATTCCGTCCTCAGACTTTATCATAGGAGACAATTGTATTTTTGTAAGGGCAGACACTATTTAATGTTACACTAGCTCACTGAAATAACAGTCTGTGGGTTGACATGTCGCTCTATATATTCTGATTCGAAGCCGACCAGTCTTTGATCTTACTTCTTAATGTTGCATCTTTAGAGGAGAAGCAACAAATACCAAGTCTCTGGTTTGACTCAAATCATACTCGAGGCGAGCATGCTAACTATTACACCACTGATGTGGTCGATATTATTGATAAATATCAAAAAACCACACCAAGGAAAATATAATGTGCCCTCCAGACTCAAAATATCTGAGATCACGATATGTACTAAATTCACTGATGCTTGTGTGAAATTCTAATGATAAGAAAATTAAACAATTAAATAATTGACAAGCTTTATTTATATGATGAGGAATAATATTCGTCCTCGAGCTCAAACAACTCTACAGACATCTCGTCTTTCAATGTCATCAGTGTTTTGTCACATTCACTCTGTATATTTTTATATAACTGTGTATTGGTACTGATAGATTCATTAACTGATGGAAAGTCATTTAACACTAAAAACTGTTTCAGATCTGAGACTAATTTCATCAATGACTCTCCAGCTCTTCCCTGCAATAAGAAAAGTTGATCATATTATAAACTGTGCTAAATCTGAGACTATCATGATTATGTCAGCTTTGTACCAGACTAACACACTTAATTAGATTTATATCGTGTAAGCTCACTGAAACAA
>MJUT01011850.1:127855-138820 GCA_002080005.1 Gigantidas platifrons
TCTGAGTTAATGCTTATGGACATATCATTGACATAACAAAGGAAAAGTAAAGGACCTAGAATACTTCCCTGTGGAACACCACAGCTAATGTTTGCTGGGTTGGATTCTGTGCCATTAACATTAACCAACTGTTGTCTGCCTGTTAAATACGATTCAAACCATTTAATGTTAGATACTCCCACTTTGCCGTTTGAAATGAAATCTTATAATAAATTCATTGACTTGTGCATTTATCAAACAAATATTTCCATGATGTCTATCATTCCACGTATTTGCACCTTTCGTTTTCTTTTTCACCAAGAAGTTATCCAACATATTTTTTCTTTTAGACATCGTGTATTTTGTTTTTAGTCATTGTTGAAAATTCGCTTGTACATAACATATTTTACTCGGGGATTAAAGCGTTTTGATGATTTTCATTCAGTTTACTCGTGAGTTTTCTTTGATTATAACGGTAACGCTAATCGTGGAACGCAGACCTCTTAGAAAACTCTTTTATAAACAAACACATGTCACCGGTAACGAATGCAATGGAAACGGACGGACGGAGGAAGATATAAAGGGGGGGTGGGGGAAATGCATTTTCTGCCGGTACCAAACACTTGTGTAGGCGGGTAAAAGTACCGGGTACCGGCACCTAATGAAACCACTGCAAATATAATTTATCGTACGTTTCAACATCAAACCTTTATCAAGGATTATTTACCACATAATCATGTCATTTTATGTGAGAAGTGTTACTTGGTAACAGCATTATACTGAAATATTGCAGTTTTTTTTTCAGCTACTTGCCCCGAAAGCCAAATTAAACAAATTAATTTCTATTTATTCAATCAAACTCTTTCATAATTTTCACTGTCTGAATCCAGTTTTAATTGTCCCAGTCTTCGGGCAAGTGGGTTAGGACGAAGATTGCATTGGAGTCGAGCAGAAATTAATAATATTTGTAGAGATGGTCCATGACTTGCAACTAACGTACCCTCAATCCAACTGTAATGAAGTAATACCCAGGATGTTTGATTTACTCTTATTTCTAAAAAAAAAAATTATGGTGTTCTTCTAAATATAATGTCAAAATATATTTATAAGAAAGAGCTAACCCTTGTGACTTTAAGTAAAGAAAATGGTAAATGTTCTTGAACCAACTAAATTTGGTATGACTGATTGTGTGCAGTCAAATTTAACTGGCAGCACACTATATACAGTACAATTAGAGACATACCATGATAAATCACTGTGATAGTAGTATCAGTCATCATAGTGATATTTAGAGTGTTATTTGCTGTCACCAACATGCTTAAAAAAGTAAGTAAATAGATTCAACAGGGGGATGGGGGGATATATCGGCAGTACTAAGAAAAGTGATATGTCTATCTGACTATCACAGTGATTTATCACGT
This sequence comes from Gigantidas platifrons, assembly GCA_002080005.1. Taxonomy (NCBI): domain Eukaryota; kingdom Metazoa; phylum Mollusca; class Bivalvia; order Mytilida; family Modiolidae; genus Gigantidas; species Gigantidas platifrons. The sequence goes on from MJUT01011850.1 coordinate 129,256, forward strand.
TATGTCTCTTGTCTGTACTGTAATCCATTCACAGCTGAATTCAGTGTAGAATATTTAACAAGTTAGACTGCTAGCAATGATGTGAGAATTTCTTCACCTGATAATATATGAAGATGCAAATTCGAGCTTTTTAAAACTGAGCTAGCAATTTTATTCAATTTACCAATTGTTTAAAAGATAATATCAAAGTTGAATACTCTTTATGATTGTGGCTTATTGTTCCTCTTTCACTACACAACAATTCATATTTTCCTGATCTTCAAGACTGCGGTGACTAAGTTTAAGAAGCAAAACAAGTCCAAAATGTGAAACTGGAAGGTGAAATGCAATATGTTTGACAAAATATTCTTATATTTATAAATTAGTATAGCAAACACAATTTTAGTTATCGTTTGTAGTCAGTCTAATAATACTCAGAATTCAAATAATTTTAACTTGCCTTTAATGACCAAGGTACAAAATTTATTTTATGTTGTCTATAATTTTCAGAGAAGACAAATCTGCATTGAATAAGGTAGTAGAGGCTGTGAAGACCAACTTTAATGATAGAGCTGATGAGGTATGTACACAGTCTGTGTTAAAGAGATTTATAATCTTAGTGTACAAACCTGTGTTAGATCTAAAGACAAACTCTTAAACACTTTGAAAGCGTTTTCGCAACAGGTAGAAATAACATTGTCAGTGTTTGAGAGTTGGACAACACTTTTTGAAATGGTGGACACACGGTTGTTTAGCAGACATTTGACTCACTATCACATTTAATGTCATCTTTAAAATAACTAATGCTATAAGTAAAAACTCGCTTTCAAGCAGCACAAAATGACACCCATTTTATTCACACACACCCCTATATATTATGCCTATACAAGTTGATTTCTGCTTGTGATTTGTAGTATAGATTGAGTTTAGAATGTCATGACAGAGAGAAGTCCACACATAACATAAATTTGATTACTCAAACAGATCATTTCTGATGTTAAACTTTGACAAATAAGCATCTTAAAACTTCAATGATTAATATTTTTTTATTAATTGTTTTGTAATTTTTCATAATTTTTTTTTTTTTTCAATGATTAATATTCATTGATTACTTCTTTCACAAGAATTGTCTAAAACCTGTATAAACCAAACCCCTTTCTATTGTGAACACAGAAATAGATCATGAGAAGACTTGGTTTAGATTCTACTGTAGTATTTTTCTGTTAAATGATGATCATTCAATCTTAGATAAATTAAGTACAATGAATAGTCGGAGTAAGAGGTCTGTTGTTAAAAAAAAACTTGGTTGAATCAAAACTGGCAGATTTCACCAAACACTAGGAGAATGGGAGAATTTCTTCATATGAAATGAAGATATAAATTAGAGCAGGGCAGTCGTGGTCTTGATCATATAATAGTTGGATTTACAACTACCTGTGCAATCGGTGCCTATGGTCACTCAAGTTGAGAGTTCGAATCCCGCTCAGCCAAGGTGTACTCGATACAACATTATGTGATAAAGTTTGTCAAAGATTTGCAGCAGGTCGGTGGTTTTCTCCGGGTACTCTGGTTTCCTCCACCAATAGAACTAATATATTGTTGAATGTGGCGTTAGTAACACTATAGACGTTATAAATTAGAGCTTTTTAAAACCGGAGCTGGCAGATATTTAGGATTGTTTCTGACAGCTGTACTGTACAAATGACTATTTGTTTTCTTCATTTTAAGCTTCATATCTGTGATAGCTAAATGAATTTTATTTCTTGGTTAATAAATTGTTCTATGATTATAAAATTACATTAATATTGTGAAAGTACTTTTATTATTTGGCACCCACTTTCGTGGTTTCTATAAAGTGCATTGATTCGTGTGTTTTTGAATTCGTGGTTTCAAATAATACAACAATCAATGGGAAAAATGTATTTCGTTGGATTTTAATTTTCGTTGTTTAAGTGAACCACGAAAATGAGAACCCCTCGATTAATAATGTGTGTAGAATGTTACTAATTATTGTGAATAATAATAATGAGAATTACACACATTTAAATCTAATTAGAATTAGATCAATAGAGTGCCATTTTAAATGTTGTTTATAAATTTAGTACAATGATCAAACAAACTGATTAAATCCAAGGCAAATAAAAAATGTCCAGTTTGTAGAAACAACACTGCATGATGTATAATTTTATATGGAATGTGAAAAATAATGATCCATTGTTCCTTGGCTGTGTCTGAGCAGTGTTTATAGCAATATCGCAGTCTGTGCCAAAAACATTTTGACAAACTAGCATGAACAGAATTTTGATTAGGCCAAACAAAAAATTATGTGTGTTTCCGATTGCATGGTCTTCAAAATTAGGGTTGGTAAGTAGGGATTTGGTTTTTTAAACGATCGATCGTAAGGGAGATATCGTTTAATGCTAGCACTCATACAAACCGGAAAACACTGCTTTACACAACATGTGTCGCAACCTTCCGCCCGGACAAAAATATAGTCTATATATAGAGTCAATTGTAAGAGGACGAGTAACTTAAATATCAGAAAGAGCATGCATGCAACATTCATATATTATAAATCCCCCTTAAAATCGGGTACTTGCATGCACGTTTGCTCATCTATCAGTATTTCTTTGTTGCAACGCGGATTTTGCGGATGGATATTTCAATATCTAGAAATACTTTGATTTTCGAAAATTGACATTTGAACAACAAAAAATGCGTGTGGATATTTCAGCAAGTGTACAAAAATTGTACCTTTCTACTTTTCTCCTGTTCTGAAATGTGTGTTTCTGTTTTTAAATTTAGAATAAATTTCAAAACATTGTCTGACTATATCCTACACTACTGGGGGGTTACAATTCAACTGGTTTGTCAGTGTCGTTAGTTCTCGACCATCGTAGTTTTGTTCTTGGGAACCAGTGCTTTTATAGACAACACGTGTTCTAATGTTTGATGTACTATCTAATGAAAAGTCTAGAAAATCCCGAAGAGGTTTTGACCTATTAACCTTGACTCACTGTTGACGTATTTATGTCAACAATACATGCTTTTAAAGTATGTTCCACCTAAAAATAAACATGAAATGAAAGTATCGAACCGGCAAACAAACTTGGACACAAATAATGGAAAAAAAAACCTGTATAATACTCCAGTAGGTGTCCGTAAATGGATGAGGGAATTCCGGGAATTGAATGTTGATGTTGGCTTCGAAACAAAAAAGATGAAAATGGAAAGGACACAGATGTTGTCTTCGGAAGGATATATATATATATATCATTGGATAAAAGTTCATTGTCAAATCTATTAATAAGTGTTGTAAATTTTTTCAAGAGTCACATTCCCCTTCCGTGAAAAAGACCCCATATAGAAAAATATTTCCCTTTTCCAAGGTATAAAATTAAACCTACAAATGGTTCTGAATACACTATATATTTCACTTTGACTGTCACATTGATTTGCTTGCCCCTTCAAAAGAGATGTGTCGTAAACAGTTGATGGAAAATAAAATAATAATGTAATAAAATGTAAAACTGGGTTGTTGCATGTTATAGTAGTAGCTCCTACACCAACTGTTAATTCCATTTTTGGCACTATTCAATAATTATATTAGTAGTTATAAAAAAGTTAATCCCATTAGATTCTTTGGTAAAGGAACATCTACATTACATTGTATGTTTTATTTTGTGGGAATGAGTTTTGTAAAGGGGTTGTAAACGATAATTCAGACGAGGTAGGTTTCCTGTTAATAACAGACTTACCAAGGTCTTTCACTCTTGGCCATGCTGACAAAATTTTCACTATTAAATGTATACAAATGTATATACAAGAAAATGTAACATATTCTGGAACATTGGATAAAAAGCTGTTTTATGTGAATAACATAATGATGTCTCTGGAGTTTGCTCTCAATTTACTATTTCAAAGTTTGACATCTTTTTCTATAAGTATACTGATATTTTGTGATTGTGCATAGCATACAAAAAATCTACATGCAAGCAGTTCGATCGATTAACATCACCTTTGGTGCTTTCATTGTTTGTTTTTTTAAGCCTACAAGTATGTTCCTTCCTCTAAGATCACACAGACTTCTTTCTTACTACAGCTTATTAATTATTTGACATGCATGAATCATTAATACTGGTTCCAAACATCGATCAAATGTACAAGGAAATGAAGAAAATTCAAACAGGAAACCGCGTCTATTGTTGAAGTCTGAAACAGAAACGGAGACGAATTTCCAGATTTTGTCGATCTATTATTTTTTTTAGGGTCGATCGGAAACACACATGTTTTTGGCCTTAAGCAAATTTGATGCAGTTTTTCCTCGACTGGGCCATAGGGCTAGTGGTTTTTTGTGCAGACTGATATCATAACTAAAACTTACACCATAAAGGAAAAAGTCCAAGAAATTGGGGATTGATAAACTTAAGTTTTTAATGTGCAAAAAAATGAACACAGACCCTATACTGACATTATAATCTTAACCTGTTGACCAACAGATTTTTTTGTCTGATGCCTCATTGTTTTTTGATAATTAATCAGTATTCAGTTCTAGACACATATTGCTTTATAGCAGAGCAACCTGTCACAATTTAACTGCCAAAAACACTTTTTGTGTCTGAATAGAATCCATTGGTTTAAAACATCAAACACATAGAATTGATCAAATCTGTCAGGCATTAATCACATAGCATTTATTAAATCTTATTCTGTTTATGCACATATAATTGATTAAATTTTATCATGTTTAAACACAAAAGATTTATTAGATTTATCAGGTGTTAGTTATGAAAACAAAATTTGATAGAACTGCATCGGTGGCGTAATAGTTAAAAGAGTTCTCTCCTCGAGTGCAGTAGATCATGGGTTCAAGCCCTGGTTTGAGTCAAACCAGACTATAGAATTGGTATTTGTTGCTTTTCCGCTAAGCACGCTGCATTAAGGAGAAAGAGCAAAGACTGGTTGGCTCGAAATCAGGATATTGTGTCGGAGAGGAACGACATGTCTACCTACTGACTGTTGTTTCAGTGAGCTAGCACTATAAAAATCCAGCATGTTGGTCTAGTATAAAACGGACCTCATCATCATCTAATTGAAAATTAACTTGTTCTCGCCGATACAGCTGAAAAATTGCTGAATTGTAGTTAAACAATAATCACTCGCTCATAATCTGATTAGGTGATGGTTTAGTAGTACCTGTGATGTGTACACTACTGTGATAGATACTTTATAACTAGGATATGACTAACACATGATTCTTATCCTTGGCTGTGTCTGAGTAGTTGTACTAAAAACTGGTAAATAGGTGTCCCTTTTATTCCGAGATGGAAAATGTCATATCTTGTACCCACTTAGTACATTTAGTTCTCCAATTTTATGTCTAATTCTGAACATACTTGTAAAAGAGAACCAGTCACTATTACTTTATTAGTTGTTTTTCTGTAATTTAACATTAAATTCTGATGACATAGTATTAATGTGTATATTTTGATCTTTCAGATTCGTCGTCACTGGGGAGGTGGTGTCATGGGTAACAAGTCACAGGCACGGATTACCAAACTGGAGAAGGCTAAAGCTAGAGAACTGGCACAGAAGATGGGTTGAGAGATCCATAGACATTATAAATAAATTATGGCTGAAAAGGAAAAGAAATTGTTGTACATTAATTTTGGTAGAAAAAAGTCTACCTGCCTTGAGTTGTTTAAGATAAGGGCTGTTTTTAGCTCATCTTGTCAAATGCATTGTTTTTATCTTCATTGGCATCCATCGTACGTCAAACTTTTAAATCTTCTCCTCTGTAAGAAGAGTTTGAAGATACCAAAAGGGTAATCAGAATCCGTAAATCGAAGAAAGAAAGAAAGACAGCACAATGGCCAAAGAAAAAGGACAAATAACGATCTACAAAACATACACATAAAAATAAAGATTGAGTAACACGAACCCCACTAAAACCGGGTCAACTCAGGTGCCCCGGGAGGGTAAACAGTTTCTGCTCCACTAGTGGCACGCATCGTGTTAACCACTGAACAAAAAAAAAGTTATTTCCAATTTGGCTGGGATTGTTGTTAGGTGATAAATTTCGCCCTCCATTCAAGAAAGTGGCCTTTACTAAATATGGAAATTTCTTTGTCTTGCATAAATTCATATTTAAGCTGCAGCTACATGGCAATGTGTAGTTCAAAAAAATCTAGTCAATACAGCATTTATTGGTGATAACCCATTGGTAATTTGAACCAGTTCCTCTCCACAATTTACCCCCGACTCTTCTTCCAAGGGGGGACTATAACAATGGGTTCCATGCGTTCGTCTCAAATTGGTTCCCGGATGATAACTTTTGAACCAAAAGTAGGATTTAAGCTAGGTTTGGTATGTATGTGCATCTTATGAAGATTTTTTGACAATTCCACTAGAGTTGTGCCCCTTTTTAGCTCACCTGGCCAAAGGCCAAGTGAGCTTTTGCCATCACTTGGCGTCCATCGTAAACTTTTTAAAAAATCTTCTCCTCTGACACTACCAGACCAATTGGAACCAAGCTTTGTCTGAATCGTCACTAGGGTGTCTAGTTTAAAAATTGTGTCCGGTGAAGCCGTGCACCAATTAAAATGGCCACTGTTACTAAAAATAGAACATATGGTAAAATTGCACGTTTTTGGTAATAACTCAAAAACCGTTAATATCAGAAATCTGACATAGGGTAAAAATGATCAGCACGGCAAGATCTAACCCTGAAATTTTGAAGAAAATCTAAATACCCATCTTGGAGTTATTGCCCTTTTTAGCTCACCTGACCCGAAGGGTCATGTGAGCTATTGCTATCACTGGGTGTCCGTCTCGTTAGCTTTTTGCATTTTAATCAACTCCTCTAAAACCACTGGGCCAATTTGAACCAAACTTTGGTGGAATGGTCCTTGGGTGGTCCCCTTTCAGAATTGTGTCCGACAATCCCCCCGCCTACCAAGATGTTACTAAAAATAGAAAATTCAGCAACAAATCACTTAAAAATTATCTCTGAAACTGCTGGGCTAATTGGGCCCAAACTATGGTGGAATGGTCTTTAGGTGATCCCCTTTCAGAATTATGTCCGATGACCCCGGCCACCAACCAAGATGGCTGCCGCTACTAAAAATAGAAAATTTAGCAAACAATCACTTAAAAATTATCTCCTCTGAAACTGCTGGGCCAATTGGGCCCAAACTGGTGGAATGGTCTTTAGGTCATCCCCTTTCAGAATTCTGTCTGACGACCCCGGCCGCCAACCAAGATGGCTGCCGTTACTAAAAATAGAAAATGCGGCGAAAAATAACTTTCAAATTATCTTCTCTGAAACTGTTGGGCCCAAACTATGGTGGAATGGTCTTCTGATGGTCCTCTTTGAGAATTGTTTCCGATGACCCCTGCTGCCAACCAAGATAGCCACCATTACTAAAAATATCAAATTTGGCAAAAAATCACTTAAAAATTATCTCCTCTGAAACTGCTGGGCCAATTGGACCCAAACTATGGTGGAATGGTCTAGGTGATCCCCTTTCAGAATTCTGTCCAATGACCCGGCTGCCAGCCAAGATGTCTGCCATTACTAAAAATAGAAAATTTGGCAAAAAATCACTTTAAAATTATCTCCTCTAAAACCGCTGGGTCAAATGGGCCCAAACTATGGTGAAATGGTCTTTAGATGGTCTACCTTCAGAATTATATCCGACAACCCCGCCCGCCAAAGAAGATGGCGGCCATTGCTAAAAAAGAAGATTCACCAAAATTCACTTAAAGATTATATCCTCTGAAACTGCTGGGCCAACTTTGAGCCAGGTGAGCGATTACAGGCTCCTAGGAGCCTCTAGTTTCATCAAATTTTCAAAATTTTAATACTTTTCATTCTTTATTTCAAAAACTATAACAGATAGATGATAAGTTGAAACTGCAAAAATGTGCAGCATATTAGGATCTACCTGCAACTTGGAAGAAAATTTGAGTACCCATCTTGGAGTTGTTGCCTTTTTTTTCATCAAATTTTCAAAAATTAATACTCTTCATTTTTTATTTCAAAAACTATAAGAGATAGATGATAAGTTTGAATAGCAAACATGTTCAGCATGATAAGATCTACCAACCCTGCAATTTTGAAGAAAATCTGATTACCCATCTTGGAGTTGTTGCCCTTTTTTCATCAAATTTTCAAAATTTTAATACTTTTCATTCTTTATTTCAACAATTATTAGAGATAGATGATAAGTTGAAACTGCAAAAATGTGCAGCATGTCAAGATCTACCTACCCCACAATTGTGAAGAAAATCTGATTGCCCTTATTAGCTCGCCTTGCCAAAGGCCATGTGAGCTTTTGCCATCAGGTTTCGTCCGTCGTAAACTTTTCACATTTTAATCTTCTCCTCAGAAACCACTGGGCCAATTTAGAGCAAACTTTGGTGGAATGGTCCTTGGATGGCCCCCTTCCAAAATTGTGTCCGGTGATCCCGACTTCCAACCAAGATGGCCGCCAAGCTAAATATAGAAAAAAGGGGGATGAAATTTTAATTGTCCATTGCTCCTTTAGTATAAGTCAAAATTAGTTCAAATTTTAACTGCAACTACATGGCAAGGAGTAATTTTTTCTGTGAAATTTTTCTTTCAGGCGATTTATACCGATTATGCAGTTTAGGCATATTTTTATAAAAGATCACATTTAAATCTTCTCTGAATGAAACCGCTGAACCAAATTAAACCAAACCTGGCAGGAATGGTCCCTAGGTGGATCCTTTCAAAATTGTGTCCGACAGTCCTGCCCTCCATTCAAGATGGCTGCTGTTACTAAAAATAGAAATTTCTTCAATTGTCCATTGCTGCTTTAGTACAAGTCAAAATGAGCTCAAATTTTCACTGCAGCTACATGGCATGGAGTAGTTTAACATATATTCCGGGTTTTCTGTGAAATTTTTCTTTCAGCCGATTTATACCGATTATGCAAATTAGGCATATTTTGATAAACGATCACATTTAAATCTTATTCTCTAAAACCGTTGAACCAAGTTAAACCAAACCTGACAGGGATGGTCCCTGGGTGGGTCATTTTGGTGGAATGGTCCCCTTCCAAAATTGTGTCCGGTGATCCCGACTTCCAATAAAAATTAAAATAAAAAAAAGGGGGGATGAAATTTTAAAAAAATCTTCTCCTCTGAAACTACTGAGCCAATCTCAACCAAACTTTGCTGAAATGATCCTTGGGTGGTCCCCTTCCAAAATTGTGTCCGGCATTTCAGACCTCCCACCAAGATGGCCACCACAGCCGAACTTAATTTAACATAGGATCCTATGGGAAATTCCCATCAAAATCTTCTTGTCTGAAACCATTTGCTCAATAAGAACTAAATTTTGATGACATAGTCATTGGATGGTTCTCTTCCAAAAATGTGTCTGGCGGTTCGGCCCTTCAAACAAGATGGCCCCCACAGCCGAACTTAGCTTAACATAGGACCCTATCAGAAATTCATATAAAAATCTTCTCAGAAACCACTGGGCCAATTGCAACCAAACTTTGGTGGAATGGTCCTTGGATGGCCCCCTTCCAAAATTGTGTCCGGTGATTCCGACTTC
>MJUT01011850.1:141988-159797 GCA_002080005.1 Gigantidas platifrons
TCACTATGAATAGCTCTACGAATCCAGGTTGATTTCAATGAGTTAATAAAAGCAGTGAGGTAGATCATTTTTAGGCCACCATTTGTATACTCTTTGACTAGCACCTCTCTTTTAATCTTTCCTATAGGGCCTTGCCATACAAATTGAAAAAGCATGTCATTAAATTGTTTAAGAATCTTATCACCAGGGTTTGGTAAGGTAGTAAACAAGTGTACGAGTTTTGGTAGAATTAAAGTTTTAATTACTGTAATGCATCCTATTGGAGTAAGCTGTCTTTTACTCCATTGTTTAAGTAAGGATTTTATTTCAATGATTTTTTTCTCAAAATTAATTTTAATCATTTTAGAAAGGTCTACATCAAAATCAATCCCAAGATAGTTGAAAGAATGTTTTCCCCATGTTAGATCCCAATTAAGACATAATTTTTCCTCACTGAATCTTTTACTACCTATCCATACTACTTATGTTTTTGTATAGTTAATATTTAAACCTGACAGATCTGCAAAGCTGTTCAATTCTTCTAAGCTTTTTTGTAACGACAATTCTGTACCATCAAGCAAGATTGCAGTATCATCTGCAAATTGTGATAACTTATTTTCAATTGTACCATCAAGCAAGATTGCAGTATCATCTGCAAATTGTGATAACTTATTTTCAATATTTAAAATTTTTAACCCTCCAATTTGTTTGTTATTTCTGATTTTTATTGCCAGGACTTCTGCACAGAGAATGAAAAGATACGGGGATAACGGATCACCTTGCCGGCAGCCCCGTTCTATGTTGAAAAATTCTGATAGATTTCCCCCTTGATTTACAGATGAAACAATATTGCTGTAAAAAACTTTTACCCAATTTTGAATTGTCTGTCCGAAGTTAAAATATTTTAATACTTTATGTAGAAAATTCCATGAAAGCGAGTCAAAGGCTTTTTCAAAGTCTATGAATAAAAGAAGACCCAGAAGGTTGTTTTCCTCTGCATATTGAATAATATCATACAGCAAGCATGTATTTTCACCAATGAATCTCCCGGGGATAAAACCTGACTGGTCAAAATCAATTATTTTATTTAAAACAGTTTTAAACCTATTAGCTATTGATCCAGCAGCAATTTTGTATGAAGTATTCAAAAGAGTAATGGGTCTCCAGTTCTTTAAGAAGTGTCTTGGTTTATCTCCCTTTGGTAGACAAGTGATAATTCCTTGACGTTGAGTAATTGATAGTGTACCTTTTGAAAAACCACAATTCAGAGATCTTACTACAAAATGTCCCATATTTTTCCAAAACATTTAAAAAAATTCTGTGGTAAATCCTGATGAACCTGGGCTCTTATCATTTTTCATATTTTTTAAAGTATTGCTTGCTTCTGTATATGTTATCAATCCTTCCAGCCCTTCTGAATCCATGACTGATAATTTTTGTACTTTATAATTGTTTAGTTCTGTATTTAAATCTCTATTTATTCCTGTTTCTGAATCTTTGTATGAATAAAGCTCTTGATTGAAAAATGTTGCTTCTTTTAAAATTTCTTTTTGATCACTTATTATGTCGCCATTTTCCTTTTGAACGTTTGGAATTATCGTATTTGTGAAATTCCTGGATTCTAAATTACAAAAATAATGTGATGGCTTCTCTCCTTCCATGACCCATTTAGCTTTTGATCTTAACAGGTTTCCCTTTAATTTTTCTGTTCTTAATGCCTGAAGTTCCTTTTGTTTAGTCTCCCATTTGTCCAATAATGTATTATCAATATGCAGCATGTCTTCTAAAATTTGAATTTCCTCAATAAGTTTTTGTTCTGTTTTTATTTTTAAACTCTTTTTATAACTCCCATATGAAATACATTTTCCACGTAGTTCCATCATTAGTGTTTATAAAAATAATTGGTCATCTATAGTAAAAGTTATTTCGTTGTCATTTATGTCAGAAATTTGATCTTTATTATAAACTGGTACTGCATATTGTTTTTTAACATCCAAAATTTTATTTTTAATAGTATCTAGGAATTCTATATCATTAAGTAGTGAATTATTAAATTTCCATAGCCCATGTCCCCTCTGAAAGTCATTAAAGGTAAGTTCTAGAGTTGTAATTGAGTGATCAGATCTATAACTCGATTCAATGTTTGATTTATTTAATGAGGGTAATAAGTTGTCAGAAATAAGGAAAAAATCTAATCTTGCTTGTTTCAGAGGTTTTTTTTTCCTCCAGGTAAATCTTTTTACATAAGGATTATGTTCTCTGAAACAATCTACCATGTTTTTATTTTCTATTAACTGTAAAACTGTTTTTCTAGCTTTTGGATTATTTATATTGACATAGTTAAAACAATCAATTTCTGGATTTAGAACAAGGTTGAAATCTCCACAAATAATGTATGAAGAATTCCCAAAATCATCTATAATAGTTGAAATTTGTTCATAAAAGTCTGGAGAGTCAGTATTTGGTCCATAAAGGGAGATAAGAGTAAGTTTGTGATTTTCTATAACAACATCTAATGCCACATAATTGCCTTCTATGTCTTTTTTTTCTTTTAAAACTTTAAATTCAAAATTGTTATTGAATAATATTGAGACCCCTCTTGAGTTTGATGTTTTTGTACTATGAAAACATTTATAGCCCCATAAAACTTCTATTGCATTTTCTTCATTCTGTGTAAAATGTGTGTCTTGGAGACAATATATATTATATTTCTTATTTCTGAAAAATCGAAAACATCTTTCCTTTTATTTTTATCACATAAGCCCTGGCAATTTACAGATAATATCCTAATTCCTTCCATAATTTAAAAAATTATTCTTTGTATTTACTGAAACTAGACTGTCCGACACTGGTATAGATAAAAAGAAAAATAAATGGCAAGAAGAGTACCATTAATTGAAATTTATGACTCGAAAAATAAAGTTTAAAAAAGTATATATGATTAAGTACAGGTTGCTTTGACATTTTAAAGGGATTTCTATATAGCTCCCATACAAGGTGTATAATTTTGATGTTAAGTTAAAAAGTATTTGGATTTCACAATCAACAGAACAATTCAGTATTTAATCTTGTAAGAAGATTAACAACAATATACAAAAAACAATTAAATTACATTTTTACATTAATATTCCATTAACATTCCATTAACTTATTCATATATGAACATCATAATTAAAAAGTCTTAATTATATTCAATATATTTTGTTTATTACAATTTCATTAAGTTCCAGTTATTTCCCCTTTGTTGGCAATTTTTAATCTAAGGAGAATAACTCCACACTTCATTTGCTTTAGATTTTAGAATTGGAAAAAGTGAATAATAACTAGATGGACATAAGTACACATAATTCACCCTTTCCCCTCCAAATTCTAAGTTACTTGCAAAATTGTACATAAGTCAGTTAGACTGTTTGTAATAAAACATACAGAAATATGTGATTATTGATATTTTGGGGGGGGAGGCACTGATCTGAGTGTAATTGGACCCATATTCACCCACATAATAGGTGTCTGTCACAAGTTACAATACATGTACTGCACACAATGGTGATGTGCTATATACAACACAATGGTCTAATTATTAAATAATGTTGCTTTAACCAATCAAATTCATATTGATTTCTGTTTATGCATATTATGTTTTACTATATATACAAATATATTTCTGTATGTTGTTTAATAAATTCAGGCAAGTATTAATTAAACAGAGTGCATTTCAGGTGTTTTTTAAGAATTCCTCGTAATCTTAGATAGATATATAAAAAAACAAAAAACAAACAAACAAAAATTGATCGTCATTCAGATGTATTTCCTAACCAACCAGTGTGTTTTGGAACTTAAGATTATTAAATATATTTACATGTATTTTCATATTTAAATTACATGTATTACATTCATTATACATTTTTTTTATTATTAATTTTTCTTAAATTATCTACATAGTTTAGAGTCCTTTACATTATGTTAGTTCAATACATACAGTTTAGTTCCACTCTATTGATTGACCATGACCCTCCTCTAACTTACTCTCTGTCGCCCCTCTTTCAAAATCAATTCTGTCTTAAATGTCATTGCAAATGTCAAAACGAATACAAAGTCCTTCTTTAGTTCTACCATATACAAAGCTGTTATAATAGTATGCTTGTTCAATGTCTTGATGTTTTTTAAGTCTATATAACAGATCCCTGTTTCTAGTTGTCACATCGTCATACATTTTGACATTATTTCTCATCAACTTCTTTTTTTTCATAATGTTGCTCTTGATGTCACTATTCACTATTTTAACTATCACTGGTGGGGGACCCCTAGTTCTGGTTGGTAATCTGTGGATTGCTATTATATTTCTTTCTTCAATATTGACTTTAAGTTCTTCTTTAACTATGCTGACAAAGTTTTTCCATAGATTTTCATTGTTTTGGACTGGGTAATTAATAAAGCTTTTAATCAGAGTCCATTTCTCAAAAACTATGAAAGGTATCAATTTGAAACTTGGAATACTTGTTCACTATCAAAAGAGGAACCAATTGCAACAAGGCAGATGACCCTGTGATTTGTATATCCAGAGTTATCTGCCTTTGTTTCGACATAGTACATAGAAATTTGGGATATTTTTTAGTATAATTAAAATTTCTCATTCTAATATGATGTCCTTCAAATGCATTGAGTCCAAACCCTGTGGTAAAATTAATATACACCTACACCCATTGAAATTGATGAGGTCATCGACAATCTATAACGATATTTTACCAATTTTTACATTAGAATCGAAATAATTCATGGAAGCCATATGTATATATTGGTTTTACCACAGGTAGGCCCTTTATGTCAGCTTGCTAACGCTCGGGGTAAAACTTCGTGACATAAGGGCCTACCCGTGGTAAAAACAATATATACATATGGCTTCCATGAATTATTTCTTAAATAACTATCAAAGCTATTAACTTGAAACTCGATACACTTGTAGAAAGTGTTGACCCCAATCTGTTGACAAGAGAAGACAACTCCATCCAGCATTTTATTTGAGTTATTCTCCCTTTTTGAATTAGAATTTCTTCAAAAAATGCAATTTCTCAATAATTATGATAGGCAGTGAAATGAAACTTGACATACCTGTTCACTATCAAATGGGGAACCCATTACAAGAAGGCAGGTGACCCTGTGATTTGTATATCCAGAGTTATCTGCCCTTGTTTTAGCATAGTACATAGGAATTTGGGATATTATTTTAGTATAATTAAAATTTCTCAACTATCAAAGCTATTAACTTGAAACTCAATACACTTGTAGAAAGTGTTGACAAGAGAAGACAACTCTATCCACCACTGAACAAAGTCTACACCTATAGTAAAACACACTACTGATTATATTTACCAATCTTGCAAACATATTTGCTTATATGACCATCATAGTTAGAAGTATGTATAACTTTGTAAATTGCTTGCAGTTTAATATCAGATACGAAAAAGTCGATCGTCCAGCACCCGTGGGCAGTGCTCTTGCTTGACAAATCTTACCATAGTTATGCCCCTTTTTGTACTTTGAATTTGTAAAATGTTTGGTTTCCGAATGATAACCTGTGAACGAAAAGTCAGATTCAAGCTGGGTGTGGTATGTAAGTGCATCTAGGTCAAGTTTGATGACAATTTTTTCCAAAGTTGTACCCCTTTTTGTACTTTAAATTTCCAAAATTTGTGGTTTGGGAATGATAACCTGTGAGCGAAAAGTTGGATTGAAGCTAGGCGTGGTATGTAAGTGTATCTTAAAAATATCTTGTGTCAAGTTCAATAATGACGATTTTTGTTATGCCCCTTTTTGTACTTTTTACTCATTTTTGATGTGTAGTAGCATTTTTTTTCAGTTGTTACAGGATAATTTCAATATTTGAAATTGCAAAGCAAGCATGGCCTTGGAGGACCTGTGGCCAACTAACAACCTTTTATTTTCATTGGCAAGGAAATCCTATTCTTTGTAAAAACTAGTTTGATTGGCTGCAAAGATGTGTTGTAACTAATCAAATTGTTTTAAAATGACTCCTTAATCATTTATGACAGGATTATTTTGTCAGTTGGCCCACTCAAAGTGAGAGGGTCGTATCAGTCTGATTGGCAGGCGGTTACCAACAGGTTGATAGGCTTAAAGTTTTCCACATCCAATAAAAATGGATACCAAACATAGCTGAACCATGAGAAAACATTATTTGAAAATACAAACATCTATTAAACCTAAACTATGTGTATATGAGAGGACCTTAACAGGGTTTTCATCTTTGGTGTATTTCGGTTAGGGTTATGATGTCCAATGTCATTTTCAACATATATTCGGTCAAAAGCTCTTCAGAGCTTGTGTTGTATATTTGATTTTATGCCGAATCAAAATAAAGTCGAAAATCTAGATACCAAACTGGTGGACAGAAGTCGAAAATCTAGATACCACACTGGTGGACAGAAGTCGAAAATCTAGATGCCACACTGGTGGACAGAAGTCGAAAATCTAGATACCAAACTGGTGGACAGAAGTCGAAAATCGAAAGATAGACAATACAATGGGTAAATTAAAAATGACAGAAAACTAATAATGAACAAACCACTTCACAGAAAGCTAAAGATTGAGCATCACGAAGCCCACTAAAATCCGTGATGAATTTACATCTCCTAAATAATGTCATTTGTATCGAAACTAAGGTACATGTGACCTTTGGCCCTTTAGTTTTATTGCTCAAAAACATTTTAAAATTATTTGGCTTTCAAATCATTCGATTTTGTGCGCAATTTATCACATAGTGTTGTATCGAGTACACCTCGTTATGAACGGGATACGAACTCGTTGTTACTCACCACCTTAGTTGTGATAGGAACTGATTTCATTGGTAGTTGTAAATTCAACTACCATATAATCACCACCACGACGGCCCTTCTAAGGAATGTGTATTTAGTCAGAGATCCAAGGGAAACTGTAAAAAATTAAAGGTTGAACAATGTTATTGAAAACGTTATTAAGTGTTTCAACTATTAATTAACAAAACGTTCAATTACCCGGGGCACATAAGTTGTTTAATCCTAGCGTATGTTCTAAAGATCATTCATATGAAATTCTTCCTAGACAAAGCGGTCTGGGATAAAATAAAAAAATAAATAAATAAAAAGGGGGAATGAAATCAGTGAAGAATATTATTTTGTTTCTTCCTCCGATGAAGAGGAGCACCATCAATTATACCAACTCAAGTAAGACAATAAAATAGAACGACAACATAAGAACTTCGGACTTCACTCAGACAAATACAAAAGTCAATCCATTTGAGAGAAACAGATTTCGTTTCTGTCCCGGAAGAACTTAATTGTATTTATACATCTACATCCTATTAGATGATTTAATTATTATATAATATACCCGGACATTCGTGTCTGTGTGTTTATATACTCAAATGACCTTTTACAATTTTTTCATTGTAGTAATTTGTAGACAATGGGTAGTTTTGCTGGTCATGCGTTGCCGGGATCTTTCTTCATCGTATTTGGTCTTTGGTGGACAATATCACCACTCCATCGATATTTTACGTGTATGCGACGAAAAGTACCGTTCAAATCAACACCAACTTACCCTATGTCATGTGGACGTTTTAACTTGACTCTTATTGAACCAGTTTTAAAAATAACGGTGGTCATCATTGGCCTTTTTGGTGAAATTTATACCGGATATAATAGAAAAGAAAAAAAGTTTACTCTTCCAGGTAACGCTCAACATTCCACCATGTTTTTCGTGTTTGGCATCAGTGGCGTGGTAGATATATTAGTACATTTTAAAGCTCCGATGCCCAAGGATTTGGATTACGCTATCATGTTACTAGCTCTAGGAGTCGAAGGTTTATTGTTTCATTTCCATCTCCACGACAGAAGCGTCCTGGACGTACGTTTGCACACATTACTTATATATGCTATAGTCTTTAATATATTAGGAGTTCTTTTAGAAATGAAATACAGACATAATTTACTAGCGGCACTGTGTAGAAGTTATTGCTTTATTGTTCAAGGGACGTGGTTTTGGCATGTAGGATTTATTCTATATAGTCCTTTGCCGAATGCACAACCATGGAAACCACACGACCATTTTGAGCTGATGATGGTTACCATGTATTTTACATGGCATTATGTGGTAGTGTTTTTGATCATGTTAGCAATTGGTTGTATCGTTGCTTGTTTCCATAGGAACTGTTACCATAGTAATAGAATGGATACTTCCGCTATGGAAAGTTTGATTAAAACTGAGAGAAACGACGAAAATGGAATATTGATATTAGAAGCAACTGAAGACAACGATTTATAAATATCCAGGATGAACAGTTGAATTTGTCTTGACTCATAGGTACTCTTCTTATTGAATATCAGCGTTCTACATATTGAACTATTG
Organism: Gigantidas platifrons; assembly: GCA_002080005.1. Taxonomy (NCBI): domain Eukaryota; kingdom Metazoa; phylum Mollusca; class Bivalvia; order Mytilida; family Modiolidae; genus Gigantidas; species Gigantidas platifrons. Next base: position 150,371 of record MJUT01011850.1, read on the forward strand.
TAATATGCCGGCCATTACATTTGTGCCACGCACCATGGTGATGTGTACATCTATTGTATTGATTTATCTATTGTTTGTTGTTTAACGTTAGGTGAACAATATTTCAATTAAATTCAAGTCGAATAGATATCTAATTTAGTGCGGAAGACTCGTTTCTGTAATGACCTTCATCAGCCAACTATTTATAAAATGTCTGGAAGTAAGTAAACCAAAGAATAGGGAAGCTAAAAATCAGCTCATTGCTATATATAGGAACTGTGTATTTCAAGTATTGACTGTTTGACGGATTGTACCCACGGGAGATAACAGAGAGGTATCGGTCCAGTGAAATGAAGTTAATAAACTATAAATGATGTTAGTAAAATGTGGTGCTGGAGACGGGCTGTATGGATGGAGTCGGCCTATATGGATATATCTTTTTTTGTTATCCAGGACCTGTTCTATTTGAGCATTCAAATAACAATGACTGGATAAATATTTGTTATGTTCTGTCAGTGACCGAAATATATACATTATAGCTTTTTATGGTACCCTGTCACATGTTATCCGTTGTGCTTTAGGAATCTAGCTGTTAAACCAGTTCACTTCCTGTTGACAGAAAATATCAAAAAGGGCAATCAAGGGATAATTATATAATTTATTTTATACTGCAATCGTTCTATTTGAGCAGTCAAAATGCGTTGACAGTTTATTTACAAGTGATAGACGGTGACTGACCGTTTATATCATTTAGAAATCAGTTGGGGCCTATTGGGGCAACTAACTTTTTAAATAATTTGAATATTGGTAGTAATATTCATTAATGTCACTAATGATTGCAGTATAAAGACAATAATAGTGCATTGACTTGACATAAAATTCGAATCCTAGCATTTTCCCCGATTCTAAGCCTAATCCGTATATCGATTGTATGTCAAGTCAATGCACTGTTATTGTCTATATGTAGTTCAAAATATAAACAACTATGAATTCATGTGATTTTTCTGCAGGATAAACGCAATATTAATGCAGTGTTTTAAAATATAAAGTTGTATGTGTATTCGGCTCAAAACGGAGAAAAGGTACTGTGAATTCTCCTTTATCCCAATTTTGAAACCTCATACACATAAACTTATATTTTAGGACACTGCATTAGTATTGTCTATATTTCTACCTCAGAAAATATATTGCCTTGTAAAGAGCCATGACTGTTTTAACAAATTAAGATTAGATCTCTGCTCTTGCTCTAGCCAAATGCGGATATCTAATTTTAATTAGAAGGTGTTTTAATTAACTTTAAATCATGTTTTAAAATTTAATTTAGTAATAAAGAATATCATGACATTTGTTGTTAATGTCAGTTACTGTACAACTTCTGTTGACAATTGGAGGCCTAAAGGGATGAGGTTGACCGATAATTATTTTCAGCTAATCATTTGAAAAAACAGATTTCGACTGGAGTGTGCACTATTCGTATTTGGAATAACCATCATCGTGTAAGATGGTAATCAAATAACCATCATCGTGTAAGATCGTAATCAAATAACCATCATCGTGTAAGATCATAATAAAATAACCATCATCGTGTAAGATCGTAATCAAATTACCATCATCGTGTAAGATCGTAATCAAATAACCATCATCGTGTAAGACCGTAATCAAATAACCATCATCGTGTAAGATCATAATAAAATAACCATCATCGTGTAAGATCGTAATCAAATAACCATCATCGTGTAAGATCGTAATCAAATAACCATCATCGTGTAAGACCGTAATCAAATAACCATCATCGTGTAAGACCGTAATCAAAAGATTGGCAAGACAAATCATTGTAAAAGTCTTTGGGAGCAAATAATCCAAACAGAAAATCTACCTGTACATGAGGGAGGAGAGATAATCTACCTGTACCTGAGAGAGGAGGGAATAAACCAAACAGTAAATCTACCTTTACCTGAGGGAGGGGGGAATAAACCAAACAGAAATTCTACCTGTACCTGAGGGAGGAGGGAAAATCTACCTGTATCTGAGGGATGAGGGAATAAACCAAACAGAAAATCTACCTGTACCTGACGGAGGAGGGAATAAACCAAACAGAAAATCTACCTGTACCTGAGGGAGGGGGAATAAACCAAACAGAAAATCTACCTGTACCTGAGGGAGGACGGAAAATCTACCTGTACCTGAGGGAGGAGGGAAAATCTACCTGTACCTGATGGAGGAGGGAAAATCTACCTGTACCTGATGGAGGAGGGAATAAACCAAACAGAAAATCTACTTGTACCTGAGGGAGGAGGGAAAATCTACCTGAACCTGAGGGAGGATAAAATAAACCAAACAGAAAATCTACCTGTACCTGAGGGAGGAGAAAATAAACCAAACAGAATAGGGAAAATCTACCTGTACCTGAGGGAGGAGGGAAAATATACCTGTACCTGAGGGAGGAGAACCCTAGTTGTTAATAACAATAATAAATATACCTAATACACTAATATATGAAATCATTTATTTCAATTCTTATCTGAAAAGTACTGTGGTGAAAATACAGACTATTGGAAGGATATATTTCTTAACAGTTTGGCCCATGTCTGTTCGTCCGCACAAGACACGAAACGAAGACCAGCAAAACAGAAAAAGTAAAGAAATGAGCAAATGGACTGGAAAAAAGTGTAAACCCAAGAACTCTCACAGGATAAGCAGTTCCTTTTTCTTATAAGAGGTCCTCCGTCATAGAGTGGATAATCACGACAGGTGACCTCCTAAAAGATGTTCAAATTATATGACAGGACAAGAAAAAAAGTGTGATGTTTTTATGCAGTGACTGTTTAATAAAGGTGACAGCATGGACAGGGTTGACTATACGTTACTACATGTATATCACATTTTAAAACGTGACCTATAAATTAAGACAATGATTTTAATATCAGTGTAAATCTTAATTAAATCAACATTAGATATATTTATCTTATTTAAGTTCAAAATACAAGATACAACTCTACAGTGTGAGAAGAAACACGTAGAATAGGTTAAAATTAATCTAAAAATAGATATTACCAATGTCTACATATTTTAACCCCACCACATTTTTGTGTCTACCCAAGTCAGGACTCGGATGTACCTCGGCATATGTCATAATATTTTAGTCTTCTATTATTTTCGGTGAGTGGTTGTTCGTTCTATAAAGATTTGTGTAAATATTTTTACCATCCCTGGCTAAACTTTTCTTCATAGTGGGTTGAATTAATGATTTTAAAAACCCTTGTATTTTATTAAACTATAATATAATGATAAAAAGGGTCTGGATAACTCTTTTAAAAATAAATTTAATACAACAGAATTTCCAATTTTTTAATGCTTTTTCTCTTTTTGGTTCTGACATAACCTTCGTCAGTAGAAGTATTTTTATCTTTTCTATGGGTACTAACATTATTCCTCTTCTCAACAACTTGTTCCTCTTATCCCATCAGGTAGACTTCATACAGATGCTTCTCAAGAAAAAAGGTAAAGAAGTAAGTCGGTCTTTTAGTCCTTCACCTTACGCTATCTAGATGATGTCCTTTCACTAGGAAAAGAGGGACCGGGTGGCTCAATGAGTTAGGTCGTTGGATTACAACTCATACAAGCCTATCACCAATACGGCGTGGGTTCGCGCCCGGTTTTGTAAATTACAAAAAAAGGTGCACTCGACTCGCAGCCGTAAGTGATAAAGTTTACCAGTTGCTTGCACATGGTCGATGGTTCTCTCCGGGTACTCCGGCTTCTTCCACCACTAAAACTGGTCGCCATAATATAGCTTAAATATTGCTGAAAGTGGCGTTAAACACCAAAAATCAAATCAAATCATTTAGAAAAGTTTAAAGATACCAAACTGGTGGACAGAAGTCGAAAATTGAAAGACGGACAATACAATGTCTAAATTAAAAATGACAGACCACTAATAATGAATAAATCACTTCACAGAAAACTAGAGATTGAGCAACACGAACCCCATCCGTGGTAAATTTACAATTTACAAATAATTTAAATTTTATTTATCAAAACTAAGGTATATGTGACCTTAGCCTATTTTGGTCCTTTGGTTTTATTGTTCCAAAACATTTTAAAATTATTTGGCTTTCCAATCTCTCGATTTATATCACATAGTGTTGTATCGAGTACACCTCGCTATGAGCTGGATGCGACACTCACCACTTTAGTTGTGATAGGCACTGATTTCATTGGTTGTTGTAAATTCAACTACCATATAATCATCACCACGACGGCCCTTCAAAAGAATGTATATTTAGTCAAAGATCCAAGGGTGATGGTAAAAAAATTAATGGTCGAACCATGTTATTGAAAACGTTATTTCTATGTTTACACTGTTTCAACTATTAACTAACAAAACGTTCCATGACAGGGGTTACATAAGTTATTTAATCCTAGGCTAGCGTATGTTCTAAAGATCATTCATATGAAATTCTTCCTAGACAAAGAGGTCTGGGATAAGAAATACAAAAAGGGGGAATGAAATCAATGAAGAATCAACTTTTGTTACTTCCTCCGACGAAGAGAAGCACCATCAATTATACCAACTCAAGTAATAAAATCAAATAGAAAGACAACATAAGAACTTGGGATTTCACACAGACAAATACAAAAGTCAATCCATTTGAGAGCAACACATTTCGTTTCCACTCCGGCAGAACTTAATTTTAATTATGTAAATGTATCCTATTATATAATTTAACAAAAATTCTGAGAGTCTTGCACATAGCAATACATTGTCCACTACCGGCCGCAAAAATCAGAGGACCTAAAATATTAGAAGTATCTCCTTGCAGTGACTAGATTTTAAATTACAAGTTCAAGGGCCATAACTCAGCCAAAAATCATTCGACGAGAACGAAATTCACAATTAAACTGTAACTCATCTAGATATAGCCACATACCAAATATCAAGTCAATATTTCATAAGAGGTAAAACAAAGTCCGGACAACTAAACATTTGAACAAAAAATACAAGTTCAAGGGCCATAACTCAGCCAAAAATCATTCGACCAGAACGAAATTCGAACTTAAACTGTAACTCATCTAGATATAGCCACATACCAAATATCAAGTCAATATATCAAAGAACGTCCAAAAAAAGTCCGGACAACTTAAAATTTGAACAAAAAATACAAGTTCAAGGGCCATAACTCAGCCAAAAATCATTCGACCAGAACGAAATTCGAACTTAAGCTGTAACTCATCTAGATATAGCCACATACCAAATATCAAGTCAATATATCAAAGGACGTCAAAAAAAAGTCAGGACAACTTAAAATGTTAATGTGACGGACGGACGGACGGAACCTGAAACTATAGTCCCCTTCGGCTTTCGTCGGTAGGGGACTAATTATATAATATACCCGGACATTCGTGTCTGTGTACTTTTATACTCGAATGACCTTTTACATTTTTTTCATTGTAGTAATTGTAGACAATGGGTAGTTTTGCTGGTCATGCCATGCCGGGATCTTTCTTCATCGTATTTGGTCTTTGGTGGACAATATCACCACTCCATCGATATTTTACGTGTATGCGACGAAAAGTACCGTTCAAATCAACACCAACTTACCCTATGTCATGTGGACGTTTTAACTTGACTCTTATTGAACCAGTTTTAAAAATAACGGTGGTCATCATTGGCCTTTTTGGTGAAATTTATACAGGATATAATAGAAAAGAAAAAAAGTTTACTCTTCCAGGTAACGCTCAACATTCCACCATGTTTTTCGTGTTTGGCACTAGTGGCGTGGTAGATATATTAGTACATTTTAAAGCTCCGATGCCCAAGGATTTGGATTACGCTATCCTGTTATTAGCTCTAGGAGTCGAAGATTTATTGTTTCATTTCCATCTCCACGACAGAAGCGTCCTGGACGTACGTTTGCACACATTACTTATATATGCTATAGTCTTTAATATATTAGGAGTTCTTTTAGAAATGAAATACAGACATAATTTACTAGCGGCACTGTGTAGAAGTTATTGCTTTATTGTTCAAGGGACGTGGTTTTGGCATGTAGGATTTATTCTATATAGTCCTTTGCCGAACGCACAACCATGGAAACCACACGACCATTTTGAGCTGATTATGGTTACCATGTATTTTACATGGCATTATGTGGTAGTGTTTTTGATAATGTTAGCAATTGGTTGTATAGTTGCTTGTTTATATAGACACTGTTACAATAGTAATAGTATGGATACTTCCGCTATGGAAAGTTTGATTAAAACTGAGAGAAACGACGAAAATGGAATATTGATATTAGAAGCAACTGAAGACAACGATTTATAAATTTCCAGGATAAACAGTTGAATTTGTCTTGACTCGTATGTACTTTTCTTACTGGATATCAGCGTTCTACATATTGAACTATTGTAATATGGCGGCCATTACATTTGTGCCACGCACCATGGTGATGTGTACATCTATTGTATTGATTTATCTATTGTTTGTTGTTTAACGTTAGGTGAACAATATTTCAATTAAATTCAAGTCGAATAGATATCTAATTTAGTGCGGAAGACTCGTTTCTGTAATGACCTTCATCAGCCAACTATTTATAAAATGTCTGGGAGCAAGTAAACCAAAGAATAGGGAAGCTAAAAATCAGCTCATTGCTATATATAGGAACTGTGTATTTCAAGTATTGACTGTTTGACGGATTGTACCCACGGGAGATAACAGAGAGGTATCGGCCCGGTGAAAATACGTTTATAAACTATAAATGATGTTACAATGTAGTTAAATGTGGTGCTGGAGTCGGCCTATATGGATGTATCTTTTTTTTTTTTTATCCTGGACCTGTTCTATTTGAGCATTCAAATAACAATGACTGGATACATTTTTGTTATGTTCTGTCAATGACCGAAATATATACATTATAGCTTTTTATGGTACCCTGTTACATGTTATCTGTTGAGCTTTAGGAATCTAGTTGTTAATCCAGTTCACTTCCTGTTGACAGAAAATATCAAAAAGGGGCAATCAAGGGATAATTATATCATTAACATTACATATGTCTGTATTTTCCTTTATTTTCATTGGCTGAGACTTTGCAGTGGTACCCTGAATATATTGCATATTTTTTTTTATCTCAGAATCATATTTCAGGCATGTTTCTATATTTAGAAACATGCCTCAAATATGCTAAGCATATTGACTATGTTACTAAAAATAGAAACATAGCGTCAATATTTTTTTTAAATAGAAACAAGACGTCTGGTTTCTTCACAGTGGAAAAAATAGTTTATGTTAATATTTTATTTTCAATGACACACATTACATATGTAATATAAAAATTAAGGACTTTTTACTCTGTCAATATGTTATATATGGACCTGTTAGGATTATATAACATATTGACCTCGTAAAAAGTCCATAATTGTATATTATGTAATTCAAAATATAAACATCTATGAATTCATGTGATTTTTCTGAAGGATAAACGCAATATTAATGCAGAGTTTTAAAATATAAAGTTGTATGTGTATTCGGGGCAAAACGGAGGAAAGGTCATGTCAACCTCGCCTCATACATGTAAACTTATATTTTAGGACATTGCACTAATATTGTATATATTTCTACCTCAGAAAATATATTGCCTTGTAAAGAGCCATGACTGTTTTAACAAATTAAGATTAGATCTATGCTCTTGCTCTAGCCAAAAAAAAAATGCGATATCTAATTTTAATCAGAAGGTGTTTTAATTAACTTTAAATAAAGTTTTAGAAGTTTATTTAGTAATAAAGAGTATAATCGGCTTAACGTGTCATGACATTTGTTGTTAATATACATATGACAATTTCTCTGTGTCCTGAAGATTAAATATATCACATAAAGTTCATTATACTATATAGTATGCATTGTTTACAAACAGGGCTCATCCCAGTTATGTGAGGGTTGGCATTTAACTAGCATTTGAAAAACACTATCCAGGGGTGGATCCAGGCTTTCAAGTTATGGGGGCGCACTTAAAAAAAACTCGTCGAGCGGAGGGAGGCGCGAAAATTTTTGGGGTATTTCGTGTGAACAATCACGATTTTACGCAAAAAAAATCATATTTTTTCCAATTTTAGGGGGGCGCGCGCCGGGTGCACCCCCCCCCCCATGGATCCGCCCCTGCTATCATGACTATCATTACACTAAAAAGTTAGATTTAAGCTCACAAAACTATAGGTTAACCCAGCCACTATTTATTGAAGTGATTGTACTAAGCCAGGAGCAGTGTGTGTACTAGTATGTTAGGGGCACGTTACCTCTGTTTCTAGACTTTGTCCATCACATTTTGGAACTGTTCCAATGTTGTGATATTTTTGGTTTTTAATTTTATCCTTGCATATCATTTATTTGGCTCCAATGAATGATGGTTTATAAAATATCTTTGGTCATCTTCAACCTAAGAGGTTTTAAAAGTTTATTCTTAATCTTACAGACCAGAAATGATTTCTATTATAAAAGCAATATGAATTAAGAAATAATGCTTGTAGGCCATACTGTGTTGTGAGTTTTAACATGGCTTGGAGGATATTAGTATTTTATTCCGAGTGGTAGCGAATAATGATGTAAAATATTGTACAGTATCAATAACAGATCACAGATTTAACCCGGCCTCTACAAATCTATTGGTGTGTTCGTTGTGATTGACAACCTTCCACTTCCTCATCTGTGGTCCTGGCATGGTAATATCAAACTCTGCTTCTTCCTGTATAAAAAGTCACACAAGATATAAAATTTGATATCTAACTAGAGCATATGACAAGTTCCTGTAATAGATAGACTTATTTAAGTACACTTAAAGTCAAACGAATGGAAATTATACATACAGAATTTTATACGTGTTTTGAGGGAATTTTATGGAAAATTTTATATTTCCTGAGAAAAAATTGATACCCATAATCGGGTACACACATAGATAGAGACCGTCGTGTTCTTGATCGTATGGTAGTTGGATTTATAACTACCTATGCAATCAGTGCCTATCATCACTAACGCTGTGAGTTCGAATTCTGTTCATGGCGAGGTGTACTCGATACAATATTATGTGATAAAGTTTGCAGTGACTTGCGGTAGGTCGGTGGTTTTCTCCGTGTATTCCACTTAACGCCACGATATAACTGAAATATTGTTGAAAGTGACGTTAAACACCATAAACCAATCAACCAAACCTGACTAAACTGAATTGAAAGACACCTAAAGTATGAAGATACCAATGAGTAATCAGAATCAGTACAGAAAACACAATGGACAACAGAAGGGTAAGTAGTTACTGATACCAATACCTCAAATATGTCAGAATATATCACCAGGAAACACAATAGACAACAGAAGGGTAAGTAGTTACTGATACCAATACCTCAAATATGTCAGAATATATCACCAGGAAACACAATAGACAACAGAAGGGTAAGTAGTTAC
>MJUT01011850.1:174917-191670 GCA_002080005.1 Gigantidas platifrons
ACTCGATGGGAGCACGCTAACCATTACATCGCCGATGCGGTTCAATTAACAATTAAAAAAACAGACGAAAAGGTAATAAACGATCCACAAAACACAACACAGAAAAATAGAGAATTGACAACAAAAACCTACTAACAAACGGTAAGTTAGGACAGCAAACGGTAAGTTAGGACAGCAAACGGTAAGTTAGGACAGCAAACGGTAAGTTAGGACAGTGTGGTAAGTTAGGACAGTGTGGTAATCTTTGAAGGGTTTTTAATTGTAGAAGTAATCAACGGACACAAGAAAAGTACAATAGTATTACCTGTTCAAAAAACTCTCTGATCAATGAATCTGGTAATTGTCCTGCTTTCTTCTCCTTACATTGAGGCCGCATTGCTTCGATGTTGAAGACTTCAGGGTGTGCTTCATTTGTAAAACCCGGTAAAACGTTAATTATTTCTCCCATATTGATACAGGTCTGTTTTGTTTGTATCATATAAACGTTATCTCAGATTGTATAAGGGGTTCAATATATGGTGTATATTTATCACTTGAACAATAACAAAAATTTACCATAGATATAAATTATATCATTTAATACGGACATTTAGCCATAGAAAGATTGTTATTTAACGTCAGCTGAGCGGTATTTACGATATGTCCATAACGAGATGAAATTTACCAACAAGATGTTGCACGCTACGTCGTGCTAAGAATACCCCCACTCGTTCATTTGTAAGTCGCACGGTAAACAGGAAGTAGATGTGCGGTAAACCTGGAAAGGGGAGACACGATACAAGTCACCATGCCAAAGCCATATATCAAATATAAAATCATTTCTTCGAGTAGAAGATGAGATAACTGTTACGAAAGTTTCCATTACGGCAAACATGAAAAATTCTAAGTCGCACTGTAAACAGGAAGTAGATGTGCGGTAAACCTGGAAAGGGGAGACACGGTACAAGTCACCATGCCAAAGCCATATATCAAATATAANCCGATGAACCCACGATCTACCGCACTCGATGGGAGCACGCTAACCATTACATCGCCGATGCGGTTCAATTAACAATTAAAAAAACAGACGAAAAGGTAATAAACGATCCACAAAACACTACACAGAAAAATAGAGAATTGACAACAAAAACCTACTAACAAACGGTAAGTTAGGACAGCAAACGGTAAGTTAGGACAGCAAACGGTACGAAAGTGTGAACGGACGGACAAGATGATTACAATATAGTACCCTCTCTACGAGTGGGGGTATAATAAGTGTAGCTTGACAAGTCGCTGGTTGCAGGGCCGTCTTAACATCATTATAGGCCACCGGGAAAAGCAGTGCACTGGAGGCCAAGCCTACACAACCACTCACAGGAATAACAATATAAATGGTCGATAAAATTAAACATATATTTATTGTATTGGTACTTCCAACGAAATCAGCGTTTAAGCATTAAAAAACATGCTGTACATACACATGCATAAATTAGCATGGCCTCTATGCTCGTGGGGCCCCCGGGCAACTATACCCAGTGTTCCCATGCATTAAGACGGCACTAGCTCGTTGGTGTGCCTGTGTAAGGAATTTTCATTGTCTCAAGAAAATAAGAGATAATTAATAGGCTGATTCTGAGATTTTAACATTACAACGATCCATCAACAACCACTGCTTACAAGCTGTTACTCACTAAAATCTACAGTAAGTTGTCATTTAGGTGCCAGGAACGCCACACTCTCAAAACAATATTTAACATGAGACACCCGAACCTTCTTTAGGCGAGTTGTGTTGTTGCTTCTTTTTGTACCTTGCAGTGTAAAATCCATTTCCTACTTCTAAGCTCGCGAATCTCTATGATACGAACACCGTCAATAATCTAAAGCAGAATTTTTGAATTCTGCAAAAATCTGTGTAAAAATGCTGCAATACCTGAAATTCCTTGAGGAAGAAAGTAAATCACTAATGTCGTGGTTCTCGTCAAATAAAATACAGGCAAATCCAGAAAAATTCCAAGCTATAGAAATTGACAACAAAACATACAAACAAAATATAGCTTTTAATTTAAATGGAAACAAAAAATGTGACAATGAGGTAAAACTTCTAGGAGTAACAATAGATTTCAAACCGGACTGTAACACTCATATTTACAACATCTGTTAAAAAAAAGCTGCATGTCAACTTAACGTTTTAAACAGGATTAGTACATATTAAAACTTTCTAAACTGACCATTTACCACCCTTTCATCATGTCAAACCTCAGCTACTGTCATTTCTGCACCAAACAAAAAATCGAAAAAATTTAAGAACGAGCTCCAAGATTTATATATGACATTACACTAATGTTTACAACTTTTTATTAGACCAATCAAAATTACCATCACTTAAAATCAGACGTTTGAAAACCATGGCATTAGAGACCTTCAAAATTGTTAACAAATCCAGCCCTGAATTTATTCAAAATATTATTACAATTTAAGAAAATGTGTATTTTAGATACCAAAACACAGTTGATGTACCTAGACCAAGAACAAGTAAAAAAATGTTCTAGTTATGAGACAGCAACACTGTAATTCCTTACCAAACCATGCAAAGAGTCTTTCAACTTTAGGGCAGTTCTCTACCCATTATTTCTGTGCAAATTGTACTTCCAGTGGCATGTTTTACTGCCTCAGAACTAAGCTTTTGATGCCTCCTGTTTGCTTTTATTGCTATTTATGATACGTGTTGTGCTTGTCTTTGTACTTTTATTTATGCTAAGTAACTGTTTATGTCTATGATTTGTGTATCATAGCTATATATTAGCTGTTTTGCTATTTATATGTGTTTAACCACGTGCTGCTTTGATATGTTTGTCCATAGTTCTGTTTTTAAAATATAAAGTCGGTTAAAGAGCTAATGTTCCATGGTGTACTTGTATATATATGCTTGCCACTTTAAATAAAAATTACTTGCATAATTACCCAAGATGAAAAATCAGATTTTGCATCAGGAAATTATAATGTCCCAAAAAACATCAACATAATAATTGATCAAATGATTGTTGTTTTACATCATGTTATCAGTATTTATGCTATATTCATGAAGGGAACACGTTCATACACAATAAACACTGTAGGTAAAATGATTGGACAGGGCGGATTCTCTACTGTAGGTAAAATGATTGGACAGGGCGGATTCTCTACTGTAGGTAAAATGATTGGACAGGGAAGAGTCTCTACTGTAGGCAAAATGATTGGACAGGGATCAGTCTCTACTGTAGGTAAAATGATTGGACAGGGAGGAGTCTCTACTGTAGGTAAAATGATTGGACAGGGAGGAGTCTCTACTGTAGGCAAAATGATTGGACAGGGAGGAGTCTCTACTGTAGGTAAAATGATTGGACAGGGAGGAGTCTCTACTGTAGGTAAAATGATTGGACAGGTAGGAGTCGTCTACTCTAGGTAAAATGATTGGACAGGGAGGAGTCTCTACTGGGGAAAATTCGATTGACATAACCGAAAGATAAAAATAGATCGTATCAATGGTTGGTTTTGGTTCATGGTGTTTAACGCCACTTTCAACAATATTTCAGTTATATCTTGACGGTCAGTATTGGTGCAGGAAAGTGGTGTATCCGAGTCACTGACAAACTTTATCACATAATATTGTATCAAATACACCTCACCATGAACGATTGTGTTGAGAAATTAAGGGCCACAAGCTATTGTTAAGTAGGAGTTGCTGATTGTGTTTACTACAACAACTCCTACTGTATAACAATATACAGTGAAATGTGATATGACATCCACTGCTAAACTCAAGGCATCTATGATCTACCTGGAACTAGAGTAAACCACAGGAATTGGACCACATGCTTCCTTGGGATTGAATGATTGTTGTTTAATGCCTATTCACCAATTTTTCACCTACTGTATATCATGGAGAAAACAAGTTAATTTTCAATGAGATGATGATGAGGTCCACTTTGTACTAGACCAACACACTGAGTTGGATTTTTATAGTGCTAGCTCACTGAAACAACAGTCTGCTGGTAGACATGTCGCTCCACTCAGACACATTATTCTGAGTCAACCAGTCTTTACTCTTTCTCCTTAACACTGCATGCTTAGCGGAGAAGCAACAAATTGCAATTTTAGTCTGGTTTGACCCGACCGTGGCTCTAACCCACGATCTACTGCACTCTAGGCGAGCACGCTAACCATTACGTCATTGATGGGGTTAATACTTCTATTGTACGATGTCTGCTTTGTACTAGACCAACAAGCAAAATTGGATTATAATGGTTATTTTTCACTGAAACAACTGTCCACTCAAACGCATTATTCTGATTCCGAGCCAACCAGTCTTTATTCTTTCTCCTTAATGCTGCATGCTTAACGGAGAAGCAACAAATTGCAATTTTATAGTATTTGGTTTGACCCGGCCGTGGCTCGAACACACGGTCTACTGCACTCTAGGCGAGAACGCTAACCATTACACCATTGATGGGGTTAATACTTCTATTCTAGAATGTCTGCTTTGTACTAGACCAACAAGCAAAATTGGATTTTAATGGTTCCTTTCCACTGAAAAAACTGTCGACTCCAACACATTATTCTGATTCCAAGCCAACCAGTCTTTATTCTTTCTCCTTAATGTTGTATGCTTAGCTGAAAAACAAATACCAATTTTATACCTTGGTTTTGCCCAACCTAGGCTGGAGCACACCATCTACCGTTCTCAAGACGAGTATGCTAGTCCATAATGCCACTGATGCATGTTAAAAACAGAATCATTTACCAGAGTTATTATTAAGATCCAATATATATTTTTTTTAGATAAGAAAAAGTTACATAAAAAGAAATTCATTTATTATGGCATTTTTTAAAAACATATTTGAACCCAACATGATTTGTAATGACAAAATATATCCTGATTAGTAACAAAGTAAAAAAAAAATAAAAAGTAGAACATGATATGACAATATATCAAAAATAAGAATGAGGTCAATATGACTGCAGGGTACCCAAGTCTGAAGATATTATCAAGTAAAGTTATAACACAAGAAATGATACTGTGGGAACAGACAAACCCACATGACTTAGACAGGATAGTCAAAACTGGCTCAAGTTCTTTATAACTGAGGGAGATGATCCTGAGTTTAATCATTTAATTTTATTTGAATACTGCAATCTGATTGGCTGACTTGCTTGGAGAAAATTTTGGTTATACTTGATAACCTGGGTTGGTTTTGTGACGACATCAACGTATTCATTCGCCAACGACAAATTCAAATAGTCACATGAAATAATCGTAAGTAAAATCAAGGAATCATTAAATTTTGTTGCAAAAATTAAAATATAAGAAATATTTGAAACTTTTGAACAGGTTATACAAGTACAGTTTATGCTTTTCATAAATCACTTTGCGGATTATTAAGTGTAAACTATCCCAAAGCAGGTTATGTTGTATAACCTGTTCAAAAATTTCAAATATTCCTTAAAGGAATAAAATTTTCAATAATACAGTGAAACTAGTCTCAACCAAACCTCCTTGGCATCAGCTTGTGTGTTCTGTTTATACATGTTAATTAACACCTCCTTGGCACCAGTTTGTGTGTTCTGTTTATACATGTTTAATTAACAAAGATTTCCTTGATTGCCACTTTATTCTACACAATTCTAAATTTCAATAATGATTTTTTCTAAACCTATTTGTTTACATAGCGTCGTATATATCAAACTGTGCCAGCAGTCATATTACATATAATAACAATGTTTGTAAGGGATAATCCAGTGTAAATTTATGTACAGTTTGGGTTCAATGTTGAAATTGGTAGTTTCTAAGAAAATCTTTTTATACATCTTCCCCATAAGGGTTCTGTTATGAAAGAAAGTGTGATGGTCAACAATTCAACTAATATCAACAAAACTAACAACTACTCATGTGATAAAGTTTGTCAAGTGACTTGTGCAGGTCAGTAGCTTATGTTGGCTACTCTGGTTTACTCCACCAATAAAACTGATCCTCACCTTATAACTGAAATATTGTTGAAAGTGGCATTAAACACCATAAAACCAACCAACCAATGAACAACTAACACCCACCTTAAATGATTGAACATAAAAAAAAAACATGACATATACCAATGAAAATCTAGGTCCTGACTAGGAACAGGCACACAAATGTGGCAGGGTTAAATGTGTTAATAGGATTATATCCCCTCTTTTGATTACTGGATCTTCAATAGCAGTACAGATATACACAAACCATAAAAACCCTGCATATATTGGCTTCCACTCAAAAAGATCATCGAAGTTCACAAAAAAAAAACAACAACAAAAACATGGAAAGTACATTAGAAAGTACTCTAAATATCAACAAATGAATGGGCCATCAAATGAATGGGCTAACAAATGAATGGGCCATCAAATGAATGGACCATCGAATGACAATTCTACACATGTTTGTTTTTAAATGGGCCATCATATGACAATTCTATACATGTTTGTTTTCAAATGGTTCAGTGGTTCTAGAGAAGATAAAAAATAAAATAAAATGCTAATAGACAACAAAAGTAAAACCGTGGATGCAAAGAAATGACATTAGACAACAGCTCACATGGACTTTCAATCTAGTCGAGTCAAAGCTCAGATCAACCTTAAATCTAGCAGAGTTAAAATTTACACAGACTTTCAATTCAACAGAGCTAAAACCTACATTGACCTCCAATTTAGCAGAGTCAAAGTTCACAAGGACGTTCTATCCAGCGGAGTTAAAGCTCAAATCAACCTTTAAAACTTACATAACCATTCAATCTAGCAGAGTCAAAGTTCACAAGGACATTCAATACAATCAAGTTATTATTCACACTGACTTTCAATCCAGCCAATTGATTGCTCAAACAGACCTTAATCCAGTCAAGTTATTACTCACACAGACCTTAATCCAGACAAGTTATTACTCACACAGACCTTAATCCAGTCAAGTTATTACTAACACATACCTTAATCCAGTCAAGTTATTACTCACACAGACCTTAATCCAGTCAAGTTATTATTCACACAGATCTTAATCCAGTCAAGTTATTACTCACACAGACCTTAATCCAGACAAGTTATTACTCAAACAGACCTTAATCCAGTCAAGTTATTACTCAAACAGACCTTAATCCAGTCAAATTAAAAAGAATACAAATAAGTATGACAAAATCAATTCTTTTGACAATTACTGTTGATAATGTCTACATGATGAAATCTGTATGGTATTCTACTGTTAATATCATCTTAAACAACATACTGTTGACAGGTACCAGTTAAAACAAGTAAACAATAAATACAAAACTTCTTATTTCAAAATTATGGCACAAAACTTTTACTTAGACACAGAACTGTCATTTAAGGCCTCAATAATACAGTGGTGAATACCATATAATATATTTATGTTAGTTTTATGTTGAATATATTACCAACAATAAAATACCAATTTAAATCCAATTAACTACTAAATCCCCATTTTTTTGTGTCTCCTCAGTCAGGATTTTCATCAGCTATTATCTTTGGTATGTTATGCAGGGCTCACCAACCAGGCGAAGTGGGCAACTTATTTGCCTTGGTCTCAATGAAATCACCCAATTTCTGTCAAAAAGCGAAGTTTTAGTCACCCTGTCAGTCTTTTCAAGTCTGTATTTTTTCTACCAATAATCATACTTTTTCTTCAATATTCAAAGGGACCCGGGTGGCTCAACGAGTTAGGTCGTTGGAACTAACAACTCATACAGGCCTATCACCAATACGGCGTGGGTTCGCACCCGGCTTTGTAAATTACAAAAAAGGGTGCACTCGACACGCAGCTGCAAGTGATCAAGTTTACCAGTTCCTTGCCCATGGTCGGTGGTTCTCTCCGGGTACTCCGTCTTCCTCCACCACTAAAACTGGTCGCCATGATATAGCTGAAATATTGTTGAAAGTGGCGTTAAACACCAAATCAATAAAATAAAATCAATATTCACATAAAAGGAGCTCCCATGTTCCTGAAATTTGACCCATACAGGATTTGATGTTCAATATTTTATTACGAACTCGTTAATTGCATCCTTTTTAAGATCATTGTGCAGCATGTTTGTTTTGTGAAAGGTAGGAGAACATGCGGTAGTGGGGAAAGAAACGCTAAAATTTGGATCGATTTTTGGAAGTCTCACAGATTTTCCTTCACTTCATCAAGAGAGAGAGAGAAGTCAAGTCGCCCTATTTTTACTGTGTAGTGAGCCCTGGTTATGTTATTTTTATTAATTTCAATTTCTACATCTGAAGTATTTCTTTTTAATTAATTTTAATAAAACTGTAAGATATCTTATAAACTCATTTCTTTTTCAAAATTTAAAGCAAAATATTTTCATTTACAAAATCTTATTGGGACTTTCATGGCTTTGATTGTATAGTACATTAACTGTGCCTCTCATCACGAAGTACAACCTCAGTAACTTTTTGCAGGTTTTCTTCTGATTTCCTCAATAAAACATACTGCCATGATATATCTAAAATATTGACAGTGGTGTTAAACACACACAACCAGACAACTTAAATCCTTATCAGCTTGAAATGGGACAATTTCAATAAAGTTTTGGTCTGCATTCTTTGGTAGGAGACATCGACAACAAACATTTTATGATTACACAGGCAATGCTGCATTTAGGATTTTACAAAAAAGGTATCAAATTTTTCTTTTTTTTCTTTTTATTGAAAATGGACATTTAATGAGGACTTGTGCACACATGGTTAATGTGCAGGAAGTACAGTTTTATGTGCCCTTCCTTTTTATTAATTCAGGTGTATTTTTCAAATTTAAAGGAACATTTCACAAAACCCCCTTCATAGATGCAACCCTCCACATGCATTTAAAAATTCTTTTTAAATGATTTGATCTCAGTCAGGATGAAATTAAATGCCTCCGTAATCTAAATGTCAGTAAACAAACAACATAAAGAACTAATCAAAATAATAAAATAAACAATCTTTGGAGGGTGATGCAATAATCATCAATATTTATCTTCATCATAACAAGATACAGTGACAGAATTATTTCCAGACTAGTGTCTAAATTATAACCAGTCCATTTTTTTTTGCCATATGATTTCAGATCTGTCACAAAAAATTGTTAAAAATTATAACCTTTCACTGAGAACAGGAAAAAACAAAACTTTAGGGAAAAAAACCAGATTGCCACAGATTTAGATCTGCTACTTCATGATTTATATAATAGTATTACAACTTATTATATAGATAGCTGTGAATTACAGAATTTTCCGAGTTAAAATTTCACAGTGAAATTATCGTTTTTAATTTCATTCTCGCTATATTTTGCCCCATTTCGTTGTCGGCATCATATGAAGACCTCCAGTTTAAAACATAAAAATTAGATGTTATTTGGTTTCGTGTACGCTTCTATTTTGATCAAATTTAACTAAAATAATATTTCAAGGTAAGGATCTTAATTATTTTATTGTCGTCAGTGTTTTGATCAAATTTAACTAAAATAATATTTCAAGGTAAGGATCTTAATTATTTTATTGTCGTCAGTGGGTGGCGCCATGTTTTTTGAAGCGATACACGTTATAGTATATCCCTACGCTACACACGTAATATAGGTGCAATTAAACTTGATTCGAAACATTTTTTTAATCTATATAATAAATACTATAACTAATTGACGAGTTTCATAATCAAAAATGTCACTCATGACCAAATAACGTAACTCACTCAGGCACTGTGCGCATTCGTGAGTTACTGCGTTATTTGGTCATTTGTGACATATTTTTGATAATGAAACTCGTCAATTAGTTATAGTACAACTTCTTTTCTACTCCACCATGGTATACTAGAGTAACACAAAATAGTGGAGTAATACAATTATTCTATTAAGTTCTTGGTTTACACTAATATAGTGAAACCTGTCTAAGTTAAACCTCCTTAGGACTTACTCAGGTGTTCTTAATAGACAGGTGTTTGATTAATTACAGGTCAAATAAGTAATTTTTCATACATTGGGATTTTATAAGTTTGGTTTATACAGGAATCTGGTTTATTCAGGGTTCAGTTTAGACAGGTTTCACTGCAAAAAAAACCAATCAAATATTTCAGTTCCACAAAAACAAGGTTTGATCTATATACTATACAACAGTCCACTTCTGATAAAGCTATCTCTTGTGTAAATAAACATGGCTATACAGGAGGGGTGTCGGGGAACAATTTAGTGGTATTTTATTCTTTAAAAGTGTCTGAAATTTGGTCTGATAGGAGTAGACTTATAAGAGGGATGGCCTTTGATGAAGATGGCCTTACAAATGGGGGGTGGGGCTTTTACTAAGAGAGACCAAATAAGAAAGATGGTCTTACAAATGGGGGGTGGGGCTTTTACTAAGAGAGACCAAATAAGAAAGATGGCCTTATAAGAGGTGAACTTCTGTATAGAATTCTTATTTAAAGTTTGGGACTGCAGTTACAATGACAAAGGTCTGCTCCATGATGATGAGGGTCTTTACTATGATGACCAGGGTTTGTTCTACAATGACCAGGGTCTGTCCTATGATGACAAGGATCAGTCTTATGATAACAAGGGTCTGTCCTATAATGACGAGGTTATGTCCTATTATAACCCAATTATAAATGATGAATAATGAAGATTAAAAATCACAGTTTTCATGTTTTCTTTCTCTCTGGTGAATGTTTTGAATGTCTCTCATGTGAATGCTTATGTGAATGTTTTCTCTCACGTGATCTAGATCTTGTTCTCCGTCTTTTTCTATCCCGGCTCCGTGATCGTGATCTAGATCGTCTCCTTGGTGATGCAGACCTTGATCTTCTTATTTCACGTTCTTTCTCACGTCTTTGTCTCGCGCGTTCTCTTTCTAGCTCTCTTGCAAAATCATCAACCTGTGGGCCATGATGCCTTGGAGGGGAGCGAGTTCTATATATTCTTGGAGGTGATCGACGGCGGTATGGGGGAGATCTTGGTCTTCTTGGTGGGGATCTCCTTGGAGGTCTACGTCGTGGGGATCTGGACCTTGATCTTGATCTGGGTTTTGAAGGACGTTTAATGGGTGGTGATCCTCTTCTTGGAGGTGGTGGACTGAAAAAAATGTATGAGATTTAAAAATATTTACAGATCAAGTTGACATTAATATTATATAAATGACGAAAATATTGAGAGACAAATGTAATCAAAATTATTAAAATGTGTTAATGGACTATCCAATAAAAGTCACAGCGACAGATTTTTATTTTTTAAGCAGAATCTATGCCTACCCTTTCTCAAGTTCAGTGATTATACATGGTGGTCGTGATCATATGGTAGTTGGATTTACAACTACCTATGCAATCAGTGCCTATCACCACTAAAGTTGTGAGTTCGAACCCCGTTCATGGTGAAGGGTACTCGATACAACATTATGTGATAAAGTTTGTCAGTGACTTGCGACAGGTTGTTGGTTTTTTCCGGGTACTCCACCAATAAAACTGACCGTCACTATATATCTGAAATACTGTTGAAAGTGGCGTAAAACACAATAAACCTAAACCATATCATCCTTCTTTTCAAAACACTTAATTGGAAAAAGTTATTTAAAATTATGTAAACTAGAGGCTCAGCCCACTGAGTCTGTATCGCTCACCTGACAATAGAATGATACTGAAGCAAATTTCAAAGGAAGATAATCATTACCTTAACTGTTTTCTATATTTATAAATAAAAGATAATGTCTTTGGGCCAGGTAAGCTAAAAAATGATGAAAAAAGGGCAATAACTCCTAGACGGGTAATAAGATTGACTTCAAAATTGCAGGGCATGTAGATCTTGACAAGCTGAACATGTTTTCAGGTTAGACTTAACATCTATCTCTTATAGTTTTTGAAATAAAGGACGAAAAGTATTACAATTTTGAAAATTTGATGAAAAAAGGGCAATAACACCAAAATGGGAAATGGGATTTACTTCAAAATTGCAGAGTAGGTAGATCTTGACATGCTGAACATTCTTGCAGTCTAAACTTAATATCTCTCTCTTATAGTTTTTGAAATAAAGGACAAAAAGTATTATAATTTTAATAAAAGAACCGCCTAGCGCATGCGACGTATCCCCCCGGACTTACATAATATTTAGTTTTATATATTTATAGAAAGCAGCCTTGCAGTCTTAATGTATAACATACTTACAAGCCACATGCAAAGATTATTCAAATCTATCCATGTTTACTAAAGTTATCACATAAACAAGACACAATTCTCAAAATTGGTGATTTTTAACCAAAAACTAACATTTTCCCCCAAAACACTTGCTTCAAATATTTCCATGTTCGAACCAATCCAAGATAATGATAATTACAAGCTACTTGCAAAATATTATTCAAATCTATCCATGTTTACTAAAGTTATTGCGTAAACAAGACAATTCTCAAAATTGGTGAGTTTTCAACCAAAAACTAAGATTTTCCTTCAAAACCCTTGCTTCAAATATTTCCATATTAGAACCCATCCAAGATAATGATAATTACAAGCCACATGCAAAACATTATTAAAATCTATCCATATATACTCAAATTATCGTGTAAACAAGACTCAATTCTCAAAATTGTTGATTTTTCAACCAAAAATTAAGATTTTCCCCCAAAACCCTTGCTTCAATTATTTCCACATAAGAACCCATCCAAGATAATGATATTTACAAGTCACACACAAAAAATTATTCAAATCTATCCATGTTTACTAAAGTTATCGCGTAAACAAGACACCATTTTCAAAATTGGTGATTTTTCAACCAAAAACCAAGATTTCCCCCAAAACCCTTGCTTCAAATATTTCCATGTTAAAACCCATCCAAGATAATGATAATTACAAGCCACATGCAAAAAATTATTCAAATCTATCCATGTTTACTCAAGTTATCGCGTAAACAAGAAAGTGTGACGGATGGACAGACAGACGCTATTACTATATCCCCTCACCGCTATCGCGGGGGGATAAAAATTTGATGAAAAGAGTGCAATAACTCCAAAATGGGTAATGGCATTTACTTAAAAATTGCAGTGTAGGTAGATCTTGACATGCTGCACATTTTTGCAATTTAAGCTTAATATCTCTCTCTTATAGTTTTTGAAATATAAGACAAACAGTATTAAAATTTTTAAAATTTGATGAAAAAAGGGCAATAACTCCAAAATGGGTAATGGCATTTACTTAAAAATTGCAGTGTAGGTAGATCTTGACATGCTGCACATTTTTGCAATTAAGCTTAATATCTCTCTCTTATAGTTTTTGAAATATAAGACAAACAGTATTAAAATTTTAAAAATTTGATGAAAAAAGGGCAACAACTCCAAAATGGGTATTGGGATTTACTTCAAAATTGCAGGGTAGGTAGATCTTGACATGCTGAACATGTTTGCAGTTTAAACTTAACATCTATCTCTTATAGTTTTTTAAATAATGGACGAAAAGTATTAAAATTTTGAAAAATTAGATGAAAAAAGGGAAATAACTCCAAAATGTGTAATGGTATTTACTTAAAAATTGCAGGATAGGTAGATCTTGCCATGCTGAACATATTTGCAGTTTAAACTTAATATCTATCTCTTATAATTTTTAAAATAAAGGACGAAAAGTATTAAAATTTTGAAAATTTGATGAAAAAAGTGAAATAACTCCAAAATGGGTAATGAGATTTACTTCAAAATTGCAGGGTAGGTATATCGTGACATGCTGCACATTTTTGCAATTTAAACTTAACATCTATCTCTTATAGTTTTTTAAATAAAGGACGAAAAGTATTAAAGTTTTAAAAATTTGATGAAAAAAGGACAATAACTCCAAAATGGGTAATGGCATTTACTTAAAAATTGCAGTGTAGATAGATCTTGACATGCTGCACATTTCTGCAATTTAAACTTAATATCTCTCTCTTATAGTTTTTTAAATAAAGGACGAAAAGTATTAAAGTTTTAAACATTTGATGAAAAAAGGACAATAACTCCAAAATGGGTAATGGCATTTACTTAAAAATTGCAGTGTAGGTAGATCTTGACATGCTACACATTTTTGCAATTTAAACTTAACCTTTATCTCTTATAGTTTTGGAAATAAAGGACGAAAAATATTAAAATTTAAAAAATTTGATGAAAAAAGGGCAATAACTCCAAGATAGGTAATCAGATTTACTTCAAAATTGCAGGGTAGGTAGATCTTGCTGTGCTGATCATTTTTATCCCTGTCAGATTTTTGATATTATTAACAGTTTTTGAGTTATTACCCAAAAACCTGCAATTTTACCATATGTTCTATTTTTAGTAACAGCGGCCATGTTTGTTGGCCAAATGGAACCAAATAAATAAGTGTTTTATAGAGGATCTTACATAGATGCTTCCTGCCAAGTTTGGCTCCATTTGGCCAAGCAGTTTCAGAGGAGAAGATTTTTTTAACACTAGCCACTCAGAAACAAGAATTACCCTTGGCAGCCATAATTGTTGGCGGAATGGGACGAAATGAAGAAACTTTATAGAGGACCTTATATAGATGTTTTCTGGCAAGTTTGGTTCCATTTGGCCTAGTTGTTCCAGAGGAGTAGATTAAAATATGAAAATGTTAACGGACGGACGACGGATGCCAAGTGATGGCAATAGCTCACATGACCCTTTGGGTCAGGTGAGCTAAAAAAATAAGATCACTTCACAATGAAATCTTGATCACAGCTCCATTTTGCATGATAAATTCTGTTAATGTAACATTTAAGTACAGTCAAACCTGCTTTAGTGACCACCTCTATTAAGCAATAACTTGTATTATGTGACCTTAATTTGTATTTCCCTTCACAATGCATTTCGTATAAATTAAATCTATATTAAACGAACACCTGTCTTATACGACAATATTCACTGTTCCCTTGGAAGGTCACATCAGACTGGTTTGACTATGTACACTGTTGAACAAGAAATGTGTGCATCACAAAATATGCCCGTCTATATAAATTATCAAACGGCATAATGGTAATGACCCCAAAATAAACAGGGTTCTTCCCCTTCCACATGGGGAATCATGTGGCCAAGTTTGTTAAAGATCCAATATACAGAACTAAAGTTATCGTTCGGACACGATCCTGTTGTCAAAAATTCTATTTATAGTAGCGGTGACCTTGACCTCAAAATATATAGGGTTCTTCCCTTTCCACAGGGGAATCATGTGGCCAAGTTTGTTAAGATTCAATACACAGAACAAAAGATATCGTGCGGAAACGACTGTGTTGTCAAAAATTCTATTTATAGAAATGGTGACCTTGACCAATGACCTAATGACCCCAAAATAAATAGGGTTCTTCCCCTTCCACAGGGAAATTATGTGGCCAAGTTTATTAAAGATCCAATATACAGTACTAAAGTTATCGTGCAGAAACGACCCTGTTGTCAAAAATTCTATTTATAGTAATGGTGACCTTGACCTTTGGCCTAATGACCCCAAAATAAATAGGGTTCTTCCCCTTCCACAGAGGAATGATGTGCCCAAGCTTGGTAAAGATCCGATATACAGAACTAAAGTTATTGTGCAGAAACCTGTGTGGACGCCCGCCCGCCGCCCGTAATATCCAATCACATAATACAGCCCGTCTCGAGACGGGCGTATAAAAATGAGGTTTTAACCATTAGACTGAACCCATCTAATACAAAGCATTGTATCATATTTATAAGTGATACAAGATGTACTTTAATCATAATACATTCATGATGTCACAAGTTTGGAATGTGTGAAACTACCCATGATGTATTTGTTAATAACTACATAATCCCACATGAGAATAGTCAAACCTGTATTAAGAGGTCAGCTTTGGGATAAATAAAAAGTGGCCTTATAAGACAGGTGACCTCTTAAAAGAGGTTCAATTCATATGAAGAAGGTGACCTTTCAAAACAGGTGACTGCTTAATAGAAGTGGCCTCATGGGCAGGTTTGACTGTACTTAAATGTATGTATAATGTATGATATTGCCAGGCAACTGTGCCATCAACTATCACACATCAGGCCAAAACCTTCCTTTAACACTAGAGGCTCCTAGGAGCCTGTAATCGCTCACCTGGCTCAAAGTTGGCCCAGCAGTTTCAGAGGAGATAAATTTTAAGTGAATTTTGGTGAATCTTCTATTTTTAGCAATTGCCGCCATCTTCTTTGGCGGGCGGGGTTGTTGGATATAATTCTGAAGGTAGACCATTTCACCATAGTTTGGGCCCATTTGACCCAGCGGTTTCAGAGGAGATAATTTTTAAGTGATTTTTTGCCAAATTTTCTATTTTTAGTAATGGCGGACATCTTGGCTGGCAACCGGGTCGTTGGACAAAATTCTGAAAGGGGATCACCTAAAGACCATTCCACCATAGTTTGGGCCCAATTGGCCCAGCAGTTTTAGAGGAGATAATTTTTAAGTGATTTTTTGCTAAATTTTCTATTTTTAGTAGCGGTGGCCATCTTGGTTGGCGGCTGGGGTCGTCGGACACAATTCTGAAAGAGGACCATCTGAAGACCATTCCACCATAGTTTGGGCCCAATTGGCCCAGCAGTTTCAGAGAATATAATTTTGTAGTGATTTTTTAGTAACAGCAGCCATCTTGGTTGGTGGCCGGGGTCGTCGGACATAATTCTGAAAGGGAATCACCTAAAGACCATTCCACCATAGTTTGGTCCCAATTGGCCCAGTAGTTTCAGAGGAGATAATTTTTATGCCAAATTTTCTATTTTTAGTAACGGCGGCTATCTTGGTTGGC
>MJUT01011850.1:233059-243150 GCA_002080005.1 Gigantidas platifrons
CTTTGATTTACGGATCCTGATTACCTCTTTAGTATCTTTTGACCATTGTGTTGTCTGCCTTTCTTTGATTTACGGATCCTGATTACCTCTTTAGTATCTTCAAACTCTTCTTATAGAATCGATGTGTCAGAAAATGTCAAAAGCTTAACGGTTCGACAATGAATTTTACTGAATAATTTATTACAAATGATTACGTGCAAATTATATTTTATATTGCTTTTTGAGAGCGAAGAAATTCAATCTTGTTATTTACTCATAATAAAAATAATGGATAAATTTCCAATTTCCTGTAACGAAATTTTTTTTTTTCTTACCATATTTCAAATACTAAGTTCTTGATTTTTAAACAATTTAAATGTTCAACAAATCGACAATAACGCCTGATTGTGTTAACAGGGAGGGTCTGGAATGTACGTCTGGAAGAATCAATGATTTAAATGATTGTCTCTACAAGTATCGTACGAAGTCAGTGGCGTAGCCAGGTCTAAATGAAGTGTACGCACAAATCTGGGGAGCTGTATTAAGATGGGGTTCCGGGGCGTACCTCTCTTCCCCCGAAAGCTCAAACAATTTAGCAATTTGAAATGAAAAGAGTAGTGACGTTGTAGCCAAAAGGACTAACAGATACATATAATTCATTAATTTGTGTATTTCTTTCATCATGTTTTCAATAGTTTCATGTTTTTAAGTGTAGTGAGTGGTTTATTTTAAGTTGATTGATTACCAGAAACAACTGGAGTGCCCTCGTGGTGTGTTGTTATGGCACAATTGGGTCGAATTTGTCAAAATCGCGGATTGGTTATTGAAATGAGCATGTAGTTCCCGTGTGAGTTGTAGAAAGAAAAAAAACCAGGTCGCTTTCAATTTTCTTTTTGACTGTGATAAGCAGAACAGTCATAAATAATCAAAAAGTTCCATGAGAAGTTATTTTGTGCATACTATAAACTACAAGCACAATTTCCGTGTTGTCATGTCTATTACGATTTCCGCATAAAAACGATGAACCGATTCGTTTCATCTTTACCTCCAGTTGTTTGTAAGAGGGTCCATGTCTTATTTACGTTATTTGTGTTTGTTTGGATATAGTAGTGTATTTTTGTGCTGTTTGTCTTCGTCTTATGTACCCTGTATTGACAGTTTCTCTGCATTGTGCATTTTTTAGTGCCTCATCGATATTCTCTAACGTTTATTTCAAATTTGAGAGCATTTTGATTTCAACAAGTTAAACAAGTAACATTATCATAAAATCGTAAAATAAATCAGTAACCAGTTTGTATCGATCTCACCAGCGTTCCTTGTAAACTACGTCACAGGAAGACGACAAATTACAAAAGTAAAAGTGAATAGATAATTGTCTAGTATTTATCCGGGTAAAAATATGTAAAGAGACAAAACGAGCATTTTGATATTTGTATGCACCACGGTCCTGTATGAATACATGAAATCAATTCGAAATTATGTTAATAATTTGTTCGACAATATACGCATGTGCAAATTAAAATATATAAGGGGTTTTATCACGACATCATTCATATAGCCAACGAAGGACGTCATGTTAGAATTACATACTTTATATTGGACACCAAACGAGTTACATGAACAACTAATATATATATACATTTGTATAACACGTCTGTTTGTAAAGAACAGTTCAGATGAAAGTTCATCTTCATCGGAAAAGATGAATAAAAGGTAGAAAAAACAACTCAAATTGATCAATAATGTATTCAGTTCATACAAACGGGTCCATACTTCTATGAAATATGAGTGTGTTGGCAAATCTTGTTTATTGCTGGAGAACTAGATATAATTATGTCCGACAGAAATAAGGAAGTTGAAAAAAATATCGAGTGGAAGTCTGTTTAAATAATGGTATAGGCCTATTGCTGTGAAATTTTTCAGAATGTTAACGACCCCTTAAAACATTGTTTGTTTTTTTCTTTCAAATATAAAGTCTGAAAATGTTATTTGGAATAGGCGCAACTTTTACACTATCCAATACAAAAGAGTTCCACAAAATGACTACACCTATAAAAATCAAAATACAAATGTAGTAATATTCTGTGCGATTATTCCATTGGTTATTCAAATAAATAGAAACGCCTAAACTATTTTGTTAAATCGATTGTTTGAAATAAACACATCAATGTTTGGTTACTTCCCCTTTAATGATATGCTTAACAGATTTTGATTGGAAAAAAAAATTGATGTTATTTTCCATAAACAAATTTTTTAACCGGAAGTCACCTGTTGGGGTCTCAATTGGGAAATTTTTAAATTTTAATTCTTTTTAAGCAATTATTATACGTCAAAATATTTTTAGGACAAGAAAAAAATTAATTAAGAAATAATTCATGGAAGCCAGAGTTTGTATACAGTTTTAACATGGGTAATATTATTTTCGTAAATTTTTTATCCCGAGCGATAGTGAGGGGTAAAATGCAACGACAATAATGTTACCCATGTTAAAATGTGATACAAACTCTGGCTTCCATGAATTATTTCGATTCTAGTAGGAAAAATCTAACTTATTTTTTGAAGTGGAAGTCAGTAATGGAAATGCATTTCATAACAAAATTCACTAACCTTCATGTTTATAGTTGTTTTTCTTTTATGTATAAATAGACTGTGATGCTATGAAGTTACTGATATTTTCTAATTTAATGGCATTTTGAATTTAGCAACTTAAACCAATAAAATGCTCACAAAATCGTAAAATAAATCGATAACCATGTGTTTTAATGTCATCAGAGTTCCTTGTAAACGACTTCACCGGAAGATGTTAAATTTCAAAAGTCAAAGTCCATTGATGGTTGTTTTAAGTATTAATTCCGGACAAATATAGGTAAAAACAATACGTGCATTTTTATGTTTGTTATGCACCACAGTGCTGTATGAATACATAAATTCACTAGAGAATGATGTTTGTAATTTGTTCGTCAATACGCATGAGCGAATTAAAATATATCGTGAGTTTTATCATTGCATTATTTATATAGCCAATGAAGGGCGTCATGTTAGAATTAGGAATTAATTTATAAGGATTGATCACAATTTTTTGCTTGGTTCATTCTAAATAAACTAAAAAATGTGGTACACACCCATGCGTAACCCGCTTCGCGGGTTACTCAGTGTGTACCACATTTTTGTGTTTCTTCTTCTTCCCGTCAGGAGAATACTCTATATTGAGTGTTGACTCTCCGCGCATGTCCCTTCTGTAGTTAAAAGCAAATCGTATATACAGTTAAAAACGGAATGAACGTATTTACATCTGGGATAGCACTGGTAGGGTGATGGACCCTAACCCTGCCTGGAACTGGTCAATGGTGTTGACTTGACGTAGAGTTTGTGGTATGGTGTTCCAGGTGATGATGGTACACGGGAAGAAAGAATATCGATATACATCAGCATTTGTATACAGTGTTCTGTAGGCTGCATTACCTCTGGTTTTGTTGTCTGATGGTGTGAGAATGTGTTCCGCATGGACATCAACTAAGTTGTTAACTATTTTGTTCATGAATGTTGCTCTTGCGTTGGTTCTTCGTTGTTCTAGTGACTCTCACTGTAACCTGGAGATCATTGATGTTACTACTCCAGGTTCTCTATCATAAAAGTTGTTATATACAAATCTTACAGCTCTCCTTTGTATTGCTTCTAGTTGGTGTATGTTGTTCCGGGTATAAGGGTCCCATACTGAGCTTGCATATTCAATAGATGGTCGTACCAAAGTTGTGTATGCGGCTGCTTTCACTTCTTTTAGGCAGGAATGTATATTGCGCTTTAGGAAAGTTTATTTCTTCATGAACCGAAAAAAAAATTCAGATCAATCCTTAATTCTAATATGACGTCCTTCAAACGCTTTGAGTTACTTGTTACTTGTTACTTGTCTTGTAGTTTCCACCAGATGTTGGAGCACTGCACGAAGGCATAGTAAAACACTAGTATGTACATAATATAAAACGATAAAACAAGCACCTGCACCCTATAAGTCTAAAAGTCTAAAAGCTGAAGATATTTACATTCAACACCACCGAGTTTCGCACTATATATAAATGTCTATATCGATAAAAAACGTGCTGCATTTAAAATCTAAAAAGCGTTATTTATTATAGGCGTACGATTAGTTCCAGTAAGCCTGCTAGTTAAAAGTAATATCTGTGGTATACATTGTAGGTTGAATATCTAAAAGTATATATGACATAAGCTAAAATCTAAAAGTTCAACTACGATATAAAAAGCAGGTCATGCAGCCATACGCTAAGACTATTAAAACTATATAGCACACAGGAATTTCAGCAGCTTTTCTCAACTCTCGACGGCGCCTACTACTTATCATGAGTAATTTCCTAAATATTCGGAATGTTCATTATATACCAACTCATATCTGTGACTACAGCTAACTCAAAATGTCTGTAAATTCTATAGACTGATTTCTACTTTGGTTTTTCTATGTAGTTTGAACGGACTAGGTGCAGCTCATAACACATAATTCTGGATATGCTTTCTATCTGCTGGAGTTGCTTTGTGTCACCTCCGACTTCCTTGCTAGTGCAGTCTATAATCAGTTGGAGAATTTTTCCTTCTTTTTTCAGGTTTTCATAGATCATTGTATCTGTAGTATCTAAAATTTGTTTGATCTTTAATAGATGCTTGGCACGAGTATGTTCCAATTTATTACATCCCAGTATAAAGTGTTCTAGATCTTCATTACCCTGGCGACAAACTTGACATAGTGGATCTATTTTCTTATCAAATTTTGCTCTTTTGACCTGGAACGGATATGTTTGTGTAAGGAGTCTCACTTTTATTTCTCCTGCTTTTACATCACGGATGAGTCCAAACCCGTGATAAAATTAATATATCTAGGCCTATACCTACACCCATTGTAATTTATAACGTCATCGACGATTTATAACGATATTTTACCAATTTTTACATATTAGAATCGAAATAATTCATGGAAGCCATGGGTAAAAAGCTGACATAAAAGGGCCTACCCGTGGTAAAAACAATATATGCATATGGCTTCCATGAATTATTTCTTAAATAACTAAATCTGTCTTTTAATCTAGCTGTTTATTTTTTTAATGTTATGGGCATGCGTACAGTAATAAATTTCAATATGGCGGAAATATATGAATTTTGAAAACAACCATATTGATGGAACTATAAAAGAATGTATGCAGGATGGATTCTACATGTGGATACGACCCTACGTTACCCTTGGATCTAGAAGGAAGGTTGTACATAATTATAATAATACAAAATTAAACGAGTCGGTGGTGTTTACTGTTAAGATTACTGACACAAATCAAATGTCTGTCATCTAAAAAAAAGTAAAAATGTTTTGACTAGAGACTCAGGGTGTATTTCTTTCGTATGTTCGAGATGTGCCGAACATGTTCTAGCGAATGAAGTGGTACGGAACACTCTGCGCGAACAAACAGAACAGTGTACCGGGTGTACCAAGTTTTGAGGTGGTGCAGAAGCCTGAGAAGGAATCAAGATGGTGGAGCCGACGATCTTTTCTTTGACATAGAATTTTTCTTACACCTTACTCATTTTCCTAAAATTGCGCAATACAAAATAATTGCGTGGATTTTTTAGGGGGAGGAGGGACTTTGTAAATTGTGAATACAGTCTCCTATAGTTTTATAAATCAATCATTTTGGTGCAAATTTGATTCCTGGGAGAACACAGGAGCTTCTTAACGTGAAGTTCCATTTCCCTCCTTCTTTATTCAATTATTTTTTTAGAAAAAAAAAAATTGGTTTGCAGCACCACTGTCCCTGATGGATTTATGGATTTTAAATTATTTAAAAAAAAATACAAAATATGCCAGATAGATGCAAACTTACGCAAACATTTTTTTCCTCGATACGCTCAGTCATAATCTTTTGTTTTGACTCGCGCCCCTCAATTAAAATCTCAGATCTGCCCTTTTTAAGATCTGCTCTATTNCTGATGGATTTATGGGTTTCAAATTATTTAAAAAAAAAAATACAAAATATGCCAGATAGATGCAAACTTACGCAAACATTTTTTTCCTCGATACACGGATATTTGAACATTGCCTTGAGGTAGGTTTATGCAGTTGTACAATTAAAAAAAAAGGAAAACTAACAAAACCAAGTAGTTCACCGAATGGCTCACATATCAGACTGCATTGTTAGCATACATTCATTGCGTATAGTTAAATGGATTTTGTGTGAACGGTATCCTTGCCTGGAATTTTAACTTTACAGAAGTGTTTGCAAAACTGACGGGTTTCCACGCAATGAATGTATACTTACAATGAAGTCTGATATGTGGGCCCTTCGGCGAACTACTTATTTTTGTTAGTTTTCTTTTTTTTAAATTGTACAACTGCATAAACCTACCTCGAGGCGATGTTCAAGTATCCGTGCGTGTGACGTAGCAAACCACCCGTGTATATACGTTAAAACACTGTGAAAATTATATAATATAAAGATTACATGTATGATTGTATCCGTCATCTATTGTTCAGTTGCATATTTTTATGATTCAGTAATATTATAATTAAAGGTTAAATCACGTGGAAGCAGCAACTATGGCTACAGTAACTACCGATTCTTCCAAATTCATCTCACTATCATCGTTGTCCATTTCGAGTACTGCTGACAGAAATAGAGTTAACTTATCCACCATGTTGTTTGTCCAAAAAGTTCTAAACCATTTCATTGACCTAGGGCACATGGAATGTTCGGAACAGTCCAAAGAAATACACCCTCAGTGACTTGCGACAGGTCAGTGGTTTTCTCCGGGTCCTCCGGTTTCCTCCACCAATATGGGAATAAAACTGATCACCACGATATAACTGAAATATTGTTGAAAGTGGTGTTAAGCACCATAAAACCGACCGTCCAACCAAAAACACTAGGTTTATAGTAGGACTTGGAGCCGTCGTGATCGTATGGTAGTTGGATTTACAATTACAATTGTACCTGTGCAATCAGTGCCTATCACCACTAAAGTTATATTTTTGAAATGATAAGGGTGATGAGGTGTACTCGTTACAACATAAATGATAATGTGATAAAAAGTTTGTCAGTGACTTCAATCTTTGTCGACTTGACAGTATAGACGTTTTCAGAAATCGGTGATTACCTAGTTATTGTTCGTGGACACTAGGTGGCGTTACTATTGTCCGCCATTATGAAAGTACAACAATCGGTTGTTTACACTAGTTACATGTACGATTAATCAGTATTCATAATTGGATCACAGGCGCTTGTGTAGAGTCAAAAATATGCTCGCTATGTACCTAAAATACCACAAGGCCGGACTCATTCCTACTACCCCTGTCACTTCAGCCGCTATTTCCCATGTCAAAATGTCGATAGAACACAAATCGCCTACTGATTTGCGTAGTGAAATGATTTTTCTTCAAGGAAAATCCGATTTTTATATCTTCCTACCTTCTACACCCCCATACTGACAGATAATCCTCCGATTTTGTTGATACACGACATATCGTAGGCTGCAAAAGCGAAAGTATGTCTTTCCGCCTTTCGGTCGTTCTCGGGTTTTATTATTGCCTTACGAAACATAGATGAGAAGTTCATATTTTGGCACCTTGTAATTTGAATTTGGAATTTCTAGTGTTTAGTATTTATATAAGATAAAACCCGAGTACGAACGAAAGGCGGAAAGACGTCACACGACCTACTTTCGCTTTTGCAGCCTTAGATATTGGAAGTTACTGGAAGTGACGTCACCGGAAGCGACCCTGATCGTAAATTACATGAAGTCGCTTGACCGGAAGTGACCCCATAACCGGACGTTTGTTCTGCGCATGCCCAGAAGGAATACAAACGTCTTTTAATAGTCCCCTACCGGCGAAAGGCGAAGGGGACTATAGTTTTAGGTTCCGTCCGTCCCTCTGCCTGTCTGTCCGTCACATTAAAATTTTAAGTTGTCAGGACTTTTTTTGACGTCCTTTGATATATTGACTTCATATTTGGTATGTGGCTATATCTAGATGAGTTACAGTTTAACTTCGAATTTCGTTCCGGTCGAATGATTTTTGGCTGAGTTATGGCCCTTGAACTTGTATTTTTTGTTCAAATTTTAAGTTGTCTGTAGTTTTTTTGACGTCCTTTGAGATATTGACTTGATATTTGGTATGTGGCTATATCTAGATGAGTTACAGTTTAAATTTGAATTTCGTTCTGGTCGAATGATTTTTGCCAGAGTTTTGGCCCTTGAACTTTAGAATTTAAAATGTAGTCACTGCAAGTTGATACTTCTAATGTTTTAGGTCCTCTGATTTTTGTGGCCAGTAGGGGACAATGTATTGCTATGTGCAATACTCTCAGAATTCTTGTTTACTGTCATTTAAATTTTCACGTAAACTTGTTAAGACCATGGCGTTTTCCTTTAACAATTATGTCCGCCACAGGCCATTCTTGTTTCTGATTGTTTGATTTAAAAAAAAATCTTCTCCTCTGAAACCGCTTGGCCAAATGAATCAAAACATGGTAGGAAGCATCCTTAGAAGGTCCTCTATAAAGATTGCTCATGTAATTCCAATCTGTTAACAAACATGGCCACCATAGGCCATTTTTTTTTTCTGATTGGTTGATTTCTAAAAAAAATCTTCTCCTCTGAAACCACTTTCCCAAATGAACTGAAATTTGGTAGAAAGTATGAATGGAAGGTCCTCCATAAAGATTGATCATTTCGTCCTGATTCGTTAGCAAACATGGTTGCCACAGGCAATTCTTCTTTCTGATTGGTCGATTTCTAAAAATCTTCTCCTCTGAAACCACTTTACTAAATAAAGCGAAACTTGGTAGAAAGCATCTGTGGAAGGTCCTCTATAAAGATTGCTCATTTCGTCCCCATCTGTTAGCAAACATGGCCGCCACAGGCCATTCTTGTTTCTGATTGGTTGATTTCTAAAAAATCTTCTCTGACACTGCTTTCCCAAATGAACTGAAATTTGGTAGAAAGTATGAATGGAAGGTCCTCTATAAAGATTGCTCATTTCGCCCCAATTCATTAGCAAACATGGCCGCCACAGCTGATTTTTAAATATCTTCTCTGAAACCACTTGGCGAAATGAATCGAAACTTGGTAGGAAGCATCTATGGATGGTGCTCTATAAAGATTGCTCAATTCGTCATGATCCGTTGACAAACATGGCCACCAAAATCCATTCTTGTTTCTGATTGGTTGATTTCTAAAATATCTTCTCCTCTGAAACTGCTTAGCCAAATGAACTGAAATTTGATAGGAAGCATCTATGGAAGGTCCTCTATAAAGATTGCTCATTTCGTCCCCATCTGTTAGCAAACATGGCCGCCACAGCCCATTCTTGTTTCTGATTGGTTGATTTCTAAAAAATCTCCTCTGAAACCACATTCCCAAATGAACTGAATTTGGTAGAAAGCATGAACGGAAGGTCCTCTATAAAGATTGCTCATTTCGTCTCGATCCATTAACAAACATGGCCACCACAGGTCATTCATGTTTCTGATTGGTTGATTTCTAAAAAAAAAATCTTCTCCTCTGACACCGCTTAGCCAAATGAATCAAAACTTGGTTGGAAGCATCTATGGAGGGTCCTCTGTAAAGATTGCTCATTTCGTCCCGATTCTTTAGCAAACATGGCTGCCACAGGCAATTCTTTTTTCAGAGTGGTCGATTTCTAAAAATCTTCTTCCCTGAAACTGCTTAGCCAATTGAACCGAAACTTGGTAGGAAGCATCTATGTAAGGTCCTCTATAAAGACTGATAATTTTATCCCGATCTGTTGACAAACATGGCTGCCATAGGCAATTCTTGTTTCTGGTTGGTTGATTTCTAAAAAATTTTCTTCTCTGAAACTGCTTGGCCAAATGAACCGAAACTTGGTGGGAAGCACCTATGGAAGGCTCTGTATTAAGTTTCTTCAAAACAGAATGAAAGGTGAGTGACACAGGCTCATCCCACATTTCTCATGTACATGTATAGTTTTTACTCATAGTCTTTCATTTTTATTTTTATTTGTATTGATTATTATGTTGATGTTAATTTGTTTTTTTATTTTTATATTTGTATACAATGTTACACTCCTGACACAAATC
>MJUT01011850.1:278315-298264 GCA_002080005.1 Gigantidas platifrons
CTGACTAAGCGAGTTTGACAACGGACTGTGCGCGGGAGATGGGACTATGAAAACGTGAAGGAATGTGTTTCACAATACTCCGAAACTGGCCGTTTTACTTTTTCACAAACATTTTACCCCAAAGTAATAAGCCAGTGAGTGATTGTTGTTTAAAACCAGCTCATCGATTTTTCAGCTATATCATGGCGAGATCAAGTTAATATTCAATGACCCTGACAAATGCCCAGCGTGTCAATGCGTTAAGACTGCACTGTGAGTACCTGACTGTCAAACGAAAAATTCAATATAACAACGCTGTTCATTAACTTTAGTGCCCAAGTGTAAATTTGATAGCCATATTACCTCTCTTACTTATATCAGACTGCACTTATTCACAATTTTGTAATTCAGGGTACAGGTAGTGAGGTACACATAACACTTTTAACGACCGTGTGGTTAAAACTATGAATAATTCCACCAATAACAACAAAACTATGTTTGTTTGTTTGTTTGTTAGTTTGTTTAATGGTGTTTAATGCCACTTTCAACAATATTTCAGTTATATCGTGGAGGTCAGCTTTATTGGTGGAGGACCTGGAGAAAACCACCAACTTGTCGCAAGTCATTGACAAACTCTATCACATAATGTTGTACACCTCGCCCTGATCGAGATTGGAACTCACAACATCAGTGGTGATAGGCACTGATTGCATGGTAATTGTAAATCGAACTACCATACGATCACGGCCACTCAACAAAACTAACTATCGTCGCTCGCCAGGAAATCAGAGACCACACCACTGATATGTCGATAGAAATGAAAGTCCTGGTTTGGGACAGTCACACAAGTTTGGCGGAGTTGAACCAACTGATTCCAACCTTCCCTTTGTTAATAATTTGATCTCCAACGTCATTACAGATACACACAAACAATAAAAAAAAAACTGCAGATTCCATTCAACTAAAAAGTACAACCCACTATCATAATAATGAGTGAGTGAGTGATTGTTGTTTAACGCCAATTCAGAAAATTTTCAGCTATATTATGGCGAGAACACGTTAATTTTCAATGAGATGATGAGGTCCGCTTTGTTCTAGACCAACACGCCGAGTTGGATTTTTATAGTGCTAGCTCACTGAAGCAACAGTCCGCGGTGAGACATGTCGCTCCTTTCGGATACAGTATTATTATTCCGAACCAACCAGTCTTTGCTCTTTCTCCTTAATACTGCGTGCTTAGCGGAGAAACAACAAATATCAATTTTATAGTCTGGTTTTACCCGACCGGGGATCGAACTCACGATATACTACCCTGGAGGGGAGCACGCTAACCATTACACCAGCGATGCAGTTCCACAATAATAAAGAACACCATAAACATGGACAGTGATAGTAAGGACAGTGAGTACTCGTAGTCAACCGACTAATAGCTAAGAATGTAGAATCTGTCGTGTAAAGACCATTCAAAATCCTATACTGATACACAGAAAACATGGATGGGAAATACACTTTTTTGATTATATCTCTTGCATGTAGAAAATTGTACCTATTAATACAATATCTTTATGGCGGTAACAAAATTTAATGAACGTTTTCAAGAACTTGTGAAGATGGTACCCTTGAGGTAGAAATTTTGTCATCGCGATAATATGGTCATAAAAGCATGAAATATATTACAAATTCAAGCAAAACGAACCAACTGAGTAATGTAAAAACACTTGCAACATGAATGCATTTTTTTCTTTGATCTTTTATGGTTTTGTAAGCAACACGTCAACTAACAACTATGAAATAATACACGTAGATACGAGATATTGTACACTTTAAATTTGGGCTGTAGTTTTATATCTCTTCGAGAATCGTGCAATAATCAACGACCTAGATGCTGGGCCGTCTTAACAGCATTATAGGCAACCTGGCAAAACAGTGCACTACCTACACAATTGCACTCACAGGAATAACATTTTAAATATTTATTGTATTGGTACTTCAAACAATCATTTTTAAACATTAAATAACATGTGTACACACCATATCATATATTAACATGCTCGTGGGGCCGCCGGGCAACTGCCCTGCGTGCCCATGCGTCAAGACAACACTGCCTAGATGTGATAGATATTGCATTGCTTCATGATGTTACAAATCATTTAAATCACGGTTTTGGAGTTAAACGGTTTTAAAACAATTGATGTTTGGCATTCAATTGTTTAACGTTTAACTCGGAAAACTGTTGTAAATAGTGCCCCTGTCCTAGAGTAAACCTTCCCCCATAGTAGATTAACCCCCCCGGAAGATTTACTATATAGTATTTATTCCGCATAGCAAACCTTCCTACCTACTGTCAAGTTTTTCAAATACTGTAAAATGGCTCCGTACATTTTTTTTAATGCAAAGCATGTACTTATTTACCTTTTAATCATAACCAGATATAATTAATGGTATATAACAATTAACATTAACACGATTAAGGTGCTAAATTCCGAATCAATAGTAATTATCCGGTTGAAAGGGGAACATTTACTATATAGCAAAATATCCGGGGGGGGGAATGATCGGCTATGGATGGGGAAATGTTTGCTATATAGTAAATGTTCCCCCGGGGGAATATATACTATATAGTAAACATTCCGGGGGAAGGTTTGCTATACGACACCGGATTTACCTATAGGCTCGATAGGCTGAAGCCTAGGGCCTCAAAATGTAGGGGTCCTCCGCCCAAGGATTTACCTATAGGCTCGATAGGCTGAAGCCTAGGGCCTCAAAATTTTTGGGGGCTCCGGTCAAGGCGTATAATGTTTTTAACATTGTTATTGGACTTTAACACTTGTGCTGTCATAACGTTCTGTACTTTCTAAACAAACCTTCAGTAATTTTCCTTACACAGTTACACTCCATTTCAAAATATTGCAGAATTTTAAACACCCCTCATCTTCTTCGCCTTTATTGAATTTGATCAAGCACACTTGACTTGTATCTTCCTCCAGTTGTGAAGGTGGGGATTTGGGAGGGACCTCACAAGTGGAATAGCCCTGGTTCTCTCTTTATCTAAATATTATTCAAAAATACACTTAGCCGCAGCTAACTGTGTAACAGGAGCGATAAATACATACATTTTTTTTTAAACAAAACATAGAATAGAAATGAGACGTACTAACAAATAAAAATACACATAATATTAACACACCATATTTAATAGGAATGCAAAAATGCATGTATGTCCGAGTAACTCTCCATTCCTTAAAAACAATGCATGCTGGTGAGGAAATATGAAAATTTATTCACCCAAGAGTATCATATTCCCTGAGGGCAACACCCGAGGGGAATATGATGCTCGAGGGTGAATAAATTTTCATATTTCCTGAACCCACATGCTATAAATGTTTTATTATACCGAATGAAACCAAGAAAACACATACACATGTAAAATTCTGCTGGCAAGCATATTTTAAGTCCAGAACGTTTTCTCAGACATTTAAAAACCACATCAACAACAAATTGTAACGGTCGCGTGCAAGTGATACGTTCCGAGTGCATCTGACGTTTTCCTGTCAAAGAACGATAACTCTGGTGGGAAAACCCGCAAGGCTTCCGAAGTGGTGGAATATGATATTTATTTCACGGAATATGATTTTTGTCCTATGTGATCACGTATTCTGATTTTTACCCATTGCCCAATCAAATTAATCTATTTACGGTTATTAATATATGAGGTATAATAAACAGTTTTATTATATGACTATGAATATTTCTTTTATCTGATTGGCTGACGTCCCTAGAAACGTTCTTTGATAAAACGTGTTCTCCCATTATGACGTCGTTTTATAACCCCGCTGAACCAGTGGTGGAACAATCTGTAATCCTCTAGAGGATTAAAATGTCTCGTGCCTTTCCCCGCATTTGACTCGTTTGACTCGTTTGACGGCTTTTGAAATAAAGTTCGTGTTAAATAATGGGAGAAACAAATTCTCCTTCAGTTGCCCATGTGGGTTACGATATTTCTCCACTCTCGAGAGTTAAATTCAAAATTTTAACCACTCGCCTTACGGCTCGTTGTTAAATTTTTTTAATTTAACTCTCTCGCGTGGAGAAATATCGTAACCCACGGGCAACTGAAGGAGAATCTATTCACCCCTAAGGGTTGACCCTTAATATAATATTCTTGGGTTAATAAATCCTTGTATCCTTGTATCCACCTCATTAAAAGTCATTAATTGTCCCTAACCCGAATGTAAAAAACTTGAACACATCAGAGTTGATTATCTTAATTTTATAAGTGACAAATACCCAAATTTCCAATTTTTAAGTAATGAACTAAAATTTATTTGGTTACTATTTTCTGAAGATGGGCTAATTATGTCATCAGTAGCAAAATTATTAGTTAAATTATTTGAAAAAAGATACACTTTATTAAATGGAGGGGTTGCTTCCCTCTCTTCATAATGATATATATGCAAATTATTGATTGTTTGTTTTTTGTTTGTTTTTGTCTCTTTGTACTTTAATACTTTAACTGTACTTGAACTGATGTAATTGTGTCTTTTGTTGTTTCTTTATATTATATATGTAACCAATCAACCCAATCATATATGTTTATTCATTGTTTGATTATTCTGCTCAGCAATGGGCACTGTGATTAGTTAATAAAAATATATGTATCTGTATCTGTAATATTCAGTATTTATTACTCTCAGAGAGTGGTACAATAAGCAATACACAGTTTTATTAATCAGAAAGGAGAATAGGGCTCGTAGATGTTCATTTTGTCCTCAAAAACTAACATGAACTGTTGGTAATAACTGGTGTAAAGTTATATTCACAGACAGTGACAGACTAAAGTTGTGATAGCATCAGATAGGGACAGACAAGAAAATTTATGTTTGGCATTGATGCAATGAACGTTTATACCCTGATAGCCTGAATGCACAGGAATAATGTCCGACAGGGAGAAGCAAGGAACATCTCGGCTATTTTCTGGGGCTGTATTAGGTACAATGGTGAAGGAACAATCATTCCTATCAATGGTAATACGAACTCCGTTAAATATATTGAAACTTTAGATAATAATTTGTGGCTTGTTGTCGCTAAAAACTTTGGAAGCAGCGCATGGATCTTTCAGGAGGATGACGCTCCTTGTCATGTGTCAAGACTGGATAATGTCATTACTCCGACACTCAATATTCCGACAGTCATTACTCCGACACTCAATACTCCGACAGTCATTACTCCGACACTTATTACTCCGACAATCATTACTCTTAATACTTCGACAGTGACCGATAGTCTTTGCAATTCTGGCACTTTTAGCAATCCAAATGCAGTACGGGACTGCCATTTAACTTGAAAGGAGCATGGTTTTTATCCCAGAGTCGGAATTTTTTTTTCGTATGCAGCGCTATTATTTTTAAAGATTTTCAGCGCGGCCCAACAAAATATTTTTTACAAAAGAAAATATTATTTCATGTAGATCTAATGAAAATGATTTCTCTGATTAGTTTGTTTCTTCGCAAATGTGCCAAGTTTGGTAGTATTCTGTTGGGTGTTTCTCGAGAAGATGATGAAAATATTGTTTCCCATAGAGTTTCAATAAAATTTTGACCTTCACAAGTGGTCATTTTGAAATTCGTAAATGGCCCAAAAACTTTCAAAACTTGTTAAGGACCTTCATAGAAACATTCACACCAAATTTCATTCCAATCCGTTTAGTGGTTCTCAAGAAGAAGATTCCTGAAAATGAACCAATCAGAATCTCATGACAGCCATGTTTTTAGACAAATCCGAAACAAAGTAACACAACTTAAATAAGACCTTTGGAACAACTGTGCCAAGTTTGCTTAAAACACTGAAAACATAGTTCTTCTAAATTTTCGACTATATCTTTTATTTTCGTCAATGAAATAAATATAATAATGAATTGCACGTCGTGAATATTGAATATATGATCACTCATGCCGAAACGCATTCAGATTAAACTCGTGCGCGTAGCAAGTTCCGCACACTCGTTTAATCTGATGCGTTTTGCGGCACTCGTGATCATATTTTCAATATTCACTCCGTGCAATTATTAGATAGGATATGATGATGCAGTCCGGGATGCATGGTCGGAGTATTCTGAATGAGTGTCGGAGTAATGACTGTCGGAGAAATAACTGTCGGAGTTATGACTGTCGGAGTAATGACTGTCGGAGTAATGAGACGACCCCGTCAAGACAATGTAACGCCTGGAAATCTGACAATAATATTTCTATTTTATCATGGCCTGCACAGAGTCCAGACATAAACGTTATAGAAAATGTTTGGAGAGTTCACATTAAGAGACGCGTGAATTACATAAAAACCAAAGCAGATATTGAACGGGTCGTCACTGAAGTGCACTTTGCTCATTTGCATATCTAAGATGGCGACGCCAGAACGTCTGCAATTTTCATATGATCTATATAGAAGATAATTTTTTATAACTATGGATGTTAATTGCCGAATTGAAAATGGGACTTTGAATTAAGCCAAATTAAATGAGATTAAAATGAATCGACAACCATGAAATATTCGAGGTTCCTGGAGTGTATGAAAATCCGAGGCGGCAAACCCTTACACTGGCCCACAGGGACTTGCTCCCGGTGAATAAAAAGATCGACTATCCACATATATACACTAGACGTCTAGTGTATATATGTGGATAGTCGATCTTTCTAGTGTATATATGTGGATAGTCGATCTTTTTATTCACCGGGAGCAAGTCCCTGTGACTGGTCTTAACAGTCTATGTAAAATGTCTGAAATACATGAAATTAGTGGTGGAGTTCGACACCAAATTTACCAACGAACAATATTTTGTGGTCAACTTGCCGGAATTAATTTGGATTCCTGAACTCTGCATAAATTACTATTCACAAACCTTATATTTCTAGCTTCTAAACTCGAGGTTCCCACATTAAATATAATATGATCATTTTTGCAAGCACGCAAGTTCAAAAAATGGCTAAATTTGAAAGAAAACAACAAAACTATTTGTATTTTAGCAGACGAAAAACTTTGCGGAAGTCAACAACGGGTAGTCTAATCACCGAAATGGACCAAAATGAACCGAAATGGACCAAAATGGACAGAAATGGAGTAATAATGGACCGAAATGGAGACATAATGAACCAAAATGGACCGAAATGGAGATGTTATGAACCAAACTTCATCAAAATAAAGCAGTTATGGATAGAAAAAGGACCCATAAACGCCCGAAATTGACAAGTAACAGGTCCGATTTGCTCTCAGTTTTTGTCACATTTTATATTCTAAAACAATGAAACTTCATCGTATTGAGAAACTAAACAAAATATTAAACCCGGTACTGAGGGAACAAGTGAAGTTGCTGGGCTCCTTTTTAACAGAATTGATAAGCACTGAGGACAGGAGGCGGTTAATTTCATTTGTTTTATAGGTATTGTGTATTTCATTACTGTTTATTTTACTGATGTAGCCATTGACCCTCCATCGGGCGTTTTTTAGTGCTAATAAAAATTAGAATTTTTTTAAAATATGGCTGAAAATATTTTAAGCTAGAGTGCGAGTGAGAAGATCGCGACAAACAAAAAAAAAGAAATAAAAGAAAAAAAAAGAAAGACATATGTTTATTTATTTGTGGCTGAAAATCATTTAAGATAAACATGTCTTTCTTCTTTTCTTTCTTTTTTTATACGCCATTAGCTTTATTTTGATGAGGTTTGATTCATAACATCTCCATTTTGGTTCATTATGTCTCCATTTCGGTCCATTATTACTCCATTTCCGTTCATTTTGGTCCATTTCGGTTCATTTTGGTCCATTTCGGTTCATTTTGGTCCATTTCTGTGATTAGACTACCCCAGTCAACAATAACATGTTAATTATTGAGCCGTTGACGGAAGCAATACATTTCCGTGTTATAAGCAATTATTTGAGAAATCTGAGCGAGGGGCAATCCACACGGGTGGTTTTCTACGTCACACGCACGGATACTTGAACATCGCCTCGAGGTAGGTTTATGCAGTTGTACAATTTAAAAAAAAGGAAAACTAACAAAACATTCATTGGGTGGAAACCCGTCAGTTTTGCAAACACTTCTGTACAGTTAAAATTCCGGGCAAGGATACCGTTCACACAAAACCCATTTAAATGTACAGAAGTATTTGCAAAACTGACGGGTTCAGGCGCGGATCCAGGATTTCAAGTTAGAGGGGCGCACTTA
The DNA here is from genome assembly GCA_002080005.1 of Gigantidas platifrons. Taxonomy (NCBI): domain Eukaryota; kingdom Metazoa; phylum Mollusca; class Bivalvia; order Mytilida; family Modiolidae; genus Gigantidas; species Gigantidas platifrons. The sequence goes on from MJUT01011850.1 coordinate 286,513, forward strand.
AAAAAAAATCGGGCCGAGCGGTGATAGGCGCGATTTTTTTTTTTTTTATTTCGTGTGAAAAATCACGATTTTGAGGGGGCACCGGATGCGCGCTCCCATCCCCATGGATCCGTGCCTGGGGTTTCCACGCAATGAATATATGCTAACAATGAAGTCTGATATCGGTGGGCCCTTCGGTGAACTACTTGGTTGTGTTAGTTTTCCTTTTTTTTAAATTGTACAACTGCATAAACCTACCTCGAGGCAAGGATTTATATAGTCCTACTATATAAATCCTTGCTCGAGGCGATGTTCAAGTAGCCGTGCGTGTGACGTAGAAAACCACTCGTGATACTCCAAGCTTGAAACTGCAGTCACGTGATCAAAATCTAATTTAAATATGATGAATATTTATGAGGAAAATACCATCAATTTCTGGATATGGTGGACATCACTCCCTTTACATTATGATTATATGTAAAAATTGTAATTTAAATGAAATAGGGGATGAATACCACTTTTTCTTAAAATGCACAGCCAATCACTCTCTTAGAAACAATTTTTATTCTGAAAAAAAAATAGTGGAAGCGTTTTGGTAAAAAGTGTGGGCGTTTTGGTAGGGGACGTTTTGATATTGGGTGGTTGACATGTATTCTCGCTAGATGAATGTAGCGACGGGAGCGTAATATAACGACTGGGTTATTTGGACCTACTCCAAACTTGTTATGACGTCACAATACTTTGGGAAAGAGGATTTCGGGAGAGGGAAATACAAACGTTTATTTTGGTGGAATCAGGTTGAGCTGCACGTAGGTGTACAAGAGATATTATCATTTACGGAAAAGATGGCAGCCAGTAACACGGGAGAAGCAGCACCGGCTTGGTTGAATTGTACAGCGATAAATACCAACAACTTGAAAGAAATTCATCAAAAGATCCGCGTTTTAAACTTAAATGCGAGAATCGAAAAACATGCAACAATGGTGGATGAAGCTTCACATTCCGTTCTCAAATACAGAACTCCAAATTTCAGGTTTCTATCATAATGTCTCAAATCCTATTAAATGTATTTGCATATGCTAGCTATTAATCATTTTATTTTAGGAGGAGATATATTTTTAGAGCTAGACAATCTGTTCGTGTTTCCTTCAAAATCTAACTTACCTCAGTCTGGCGAAAAAAAATCAATCGATATCAACTCACATAATCTATATTCTTTTTCATGAAAGGAACAATTTAAGCAACTCGTAAAAAAATCATATTACCATACTACATGTTAAGAAAAAATCTCCCAAGCCTGTGGATCGAGCACCCTCATATTATAACAAAGTAAAATTTCACGCATGTTGCAGCTGAAAACGACACATTGTCGTTGCATTGCCTGCTTTAAAACGGTACTTTAGATATGAGAATTAAGTGAAAAACAGTTTAATCTTTTAGTTTCCTTGTTCTATAATATTATATTTTCCTTGCGTTTTTTTGTTGTTTGTGGGTTTATATTCGTATCTTTATTATACTAGTTCTAACACGTGCCTTTGTATGCTAATAGGGTCAGTGCAACGGTGGAAATGGCTCCTTTCGGTGATGCACATAAATGGAAAATAGGATGGATACAAGCTTGTACAGATATGATGTTTCATAACACGTATGGAGATGAAGGATAGTAAGTAAAATATATTTGATTAGTTTGTGTTTGACCCCACTGTCAGCTATAATTCCGGATAATAGTAACGATTCTCAGTGCTGAGCAATCAGTGCCTATCACTAGATATAATTTTTCCAAATTTATAATGCGCAACTCCTTCGTTTAAATTTGGATTGCAAGCTATCTTTAAAAAGTGATGAACGAATATACATATTATAAGGGGATTCATTTGAGTTTTTGTTTTTTAGGGATATTTCTTTGTTTGGAGAAGACAATACCAAGTTTAAAAACTTGTGTCTGATCCTTTTGTCATAATTTGGACAATAAAATATGCTTTAATTAAATAATCTATTTATTTATTTCCGCAGTACAAGTTGGGAGTTTCCAGAATTAAGAAGTGGTCAACAAACGATGATTAGCGACTGTGATGGCTATCATTATCCGTGGTATGGCTCTCGTAACGAGACCGTTGTTTTCGAGGGTCCATGCAAGATGTACCAATCAGCAACAATAGCTATGAATGACAACTTCCAACCGCATGTAACCTGGAGGAACCCATCAAACAACAAGCAAAAGGAACCAAACCTTACACATATTATCCGTGACCAGAGTTTTAATGTCTGGCTAGTTTCATGGAACATGACAACAGACAAGGCCTACATTTTGAAGACCATACAATGGAATATGAAGCTTGAGATAAATGTTGATCCAAGAAAGGTTCTTGGAAGTCGGGCTAAAGTTTTAAGTTCTTTTGTTCCTAGTCAGCCAACAGTTCTGGAACAGAACATTTCTATACCACGCTGTTCATTGATGCCACCAAATGCTAATAGTGCTCAAATGTTGGTATGGAGACCAATATATGGAGACCCACAGTGCATCATTCCACCAGTCTGGAAGAAAGATATTCCCATAGAAGACCAAGTTGTTCGAGTTGACCCACTTTGTAAACTATGAGTGAACAGTCAACAGTTGTTACATTGGATTGTGATGTATCAATTATCATTTTTAGACATATTTTAATTTCATTTTTTGTATTTTATAAATACTTTACCTTAATAAGTGCAATACAATTTTTTTTTACTAAAATGATTGATTTAAGTGTTTTCAATCAAGCTGCCTGTTATGAATTCGGGTCATGGTTATGGTGTTTAACACCACTTTTAACAATATTTCAGTTATATCATCGGCGTGGCACCAATATCGTGACGGTCAGTTTTATTGGTGGAGGAAACAGAAGTACCCAGAGAAAACCACCGACCCGCCGCAAGCCACTGACAAACTATCACATAATGCTGTATCGAGTACACCTCGCCATGAGCGGGATTCGAACTTACAACTTTAATGGTGATGATTGATTGATTGGTGTTTAGCGCCAACTTTAGCAATATTTCAGCTACATCGTGAATATCGTGGCGTTGTTATGAAGGGAACAGTTGATAATGTCAGCAGGTCAGAGAGACCAGGACAGCCATCCTCAATTTAAAATCGCTCGTGAAGTAACAACACCTCATAAAAACATTATTTCTTGCAAGTGTGCATTTTGACTTGGCGTGCAGTAATTCTTTAGTACGAGTTGGTCAGTCGGAAGCTAGTGTGTCCACCTTGTATCATGACTCGCTCCGAAAGGTTACAAAACACCATCTGAAACACTCTTGAGCGGTACCACTAAACAGAGTCCGGTAGAGTCTGGTGAAGTCCGGTAGAGTCCGGAGGCAAAATATTAGTTTATGTGTATATTAAATGATGTATTCCTTTGGTATTGGAATAAATAATATTTTTTATATGAAATATCTTTCAGGGGGGCCCACCCTCACATGTTCATGGCCTTGACGTGGCATGAGGGCTCTTCCATTATTTACAATTAATTTGAAAATAATGGTTGTCTGTCATGAACTCTTGAGACATTTCTGCAAAGTATCGTGACTGCATGCAAAGTAGTTCTGGAAAAGAAGTCACTAATATGTCAGGAACAATCAGAGGCTAGAGAGCGTCCTGCTGAATGGAATATAAATTACTCCGTTCCTGTGAAGTGCACATACCTTTCCAGAGAGTTTCCTGTGCGTTGCAGATCTTACAGCTTCTTGTCAATGAATTGGTTGTGCCTTGCACAGATTTGTTAAGATGCAAAACACATTAATACTGTAATGTACACAGTATACGTACCGATTGAATTTCCCGCACAAATATTACAATGAATTTCATGTGCAGTGCATACCTTTACAGTGAATTGCATGTGCAGTGAAGACCTTTAGTGTATTTCATGTGTTAACATTGAATTTCCTGTTGCCACCATGTTTGTTGCTATCATACACAATTTCACTGTGTTTTTTTTTTTTTGGTTGTAGCATGTGTGCTGTTTAATATTTTTAGTTTGTTTTTTTGTTTACTGTCACTGGCTTCTAATCTTACAAGTTTTTGTTCATATCTTGTTCTGAATGTTTAAGCAGTTGTTATTCAATGAATCACATTTTTTTTAGATTTTGCAGTTCACACAAAAGTAAATATGAATCAAACTTCATTTCTTTTTTTAAATGGAAATAAACCATGTGGAGTCAGTGTGTTTTAAATCGGTCATCCAATCAGGACACTTATTATTGTCCAAGATAAAAATACATGGATAAAATTACCTGTGGGTGTTTCTCCACTTCAACTCTTAAATTTACATGGAAATCGGAGATATTTCGTCATAAAACTTCACACATGGTTTTGTCTATCATATTTCTTGAAGACAAACATAAAAATTTATTGCATTTGTCAATATTTCATGAGTATCAACAGTTTTTTCAACACCGTATCTGTTCACGTGACTACACATGCTACTCACAGTGACCCGTGACCCACATTAACAGGTCTTACCAGTATTTTGTTAACATGGTATATAACAAGTTGCCTTCTGCTTATGACAGGTGTATAAAACCATGGAAAATGGCACTGACCAATAAGAATCGCTGTTACATAAAACGTAACATGACTATTTGTTTTAAATACCACATTGCTTGATGCATGACAATAAAGCTATCATTAATAAATTCATTCTTTAGTCTTCATAATAATTCATTATCATAGCACATAGTATTTGTAATGTTCTATGAAACTTGAAGTGAATTGCATGTTTCCATTGATCGTATCGTATCGATGTTGTAATAACTAGCGTGCTCGATGTTGTAATGACTAGTGTGCTCGATGTTGTAATGACTAGTGTGCTCAATGTTATAATGACTAGCGTGCTCGATGTTGTAATGACTAGGATGTTGTAATGACTAGCGTGCTCGATGTTGTAATGACTAGGATGTTGCAATGACTAGTGTGCTCGATGTTATAATGACTAGTGTGCTCGATGTTGTAATGACTAGGATGTTGTAATGACTAGGATGTTGTAATGACTAGTGTGCTCGATGTTGTAATGACTAGGATGTTGTAATGACTAGTGTGCTCGATGTTGTAATGACTAGTGTGCTCGCATTGAGTGTGGTAGACCATGGGTTTGAGCCCAGGTCAGGTCAATGACTATAAAATTAGCATTTCTTGTTTCTCAGCTAGGCACACAACATTAAGGAGAAAGAGTGAAGACTAATGGGTTAGGAATCAGAATATGTGTTTGAGTGAAACAACATGTCATGTTTTAGTGCACTAGCATTACAAAAATTAAACTAAGTGTGTTGGTCTAGTATAAAATGGACATCATTATCAACTCATTGAATACACCTTCTTCTCGCCATGATATAGCTGAAACATTGCTGAGTTGGTGTTTAACAACAAGCACTCACTCTGTGATATAAGTCACGGGCGGTTTGCTACGTCACATGCACGGATACTTGAACATCGCCTCGAGGTAGGTTTATGCAGTTGTACAATTTAAAAAAAGGAAAACTAACAAAACCAAGTAGTTCACCGAAGGGCCCACATATCAGACTTCATTGTTAGCATACATTCATTGCGTGAAAACCCGTCAGTTTTGCAAACACTTCTGTACAGTTAAATGAGTTTTGTGTGCAGAAGTGTTTCCGCACAATGAATGTATGCTAATAATGAAGTCTGATATGTGGGCCCTTCGGTGAACTTCTTGGTTTTGTTAGTTTTCTTTCCTTAAAATTGTACAACTGCATAAACCTACCTCGAGGCTATATTCAAGTATCCGTGCATGTGACGTAGCGAACCACTCGTGATAAGTTATCATATTTTTTTCATTTTTCGTGACTTGATAGGACCCCCATCACCTGACCCCCCCTCCCCATATCTTATAACTGTAATGCATTAAAACTTAGAGCTGACACTCTATAGCTTTTACATTTTTAAATTGTATTTTCAACAGACTGTTGAATGTAGTCTACAGTTTTAGACTATAATCTGTATTGAATTTGTAATGTTTTGTATGGACTTATGATATATATTTTTTGTGTGATATTTTGTATGTGATTTGTCTTATTTATGATCAGTATAATTGTAAATATTGAATATATGTATTCCTATAGCTATATGTTGTATGACATTGATTAATAAAGAATTGAATCAATTAACCGTTGTCAAAAACAGGTCTTAAAAAAAAAAGTAAAACAAACTGTTATGAATTATATTTTATTATTGACCAATAAACCAGTGTAAAATGACAAGTTATTTCCATGGTAACACGATCTTTCCATGGCAATGGTGTAAGCACTACATTTGTTTTCAACACAAAAATCAGTTGTTGTTTTGCAAATATCCTGAGATAATGAATAATATAATCTATTTGGTAACAATCATCTTGAACAGCAGAATTCTGGTTTAACTGTTATGGTTAAAAGAAAGATTTTAAACTTGGGGGAAAATGGTGTGGTTAAAAGAAAGAATTTTTTAAACTTATGGAAAAAAATGTTTGGATTTTAAAGTGAGATCAACTCCACTAATGTAATAATCTCATGGATTTAAAAATGGTATTTAAAAATTAAAAGCTTTCCATGGTCCACATACAGCTGAAACAAAGATTTAGACTTTGATCAAACTTGATCAAAAGTGAAATAAAATTCAGAATTGTTTCTTTATAAAAGGAAAACTGACTTTCCCAATTTACTGGTTTTCTTATTATAATTCTAAGCAATTTTATAATGTTGATTTGCATTAAGCTTTAACATGGCATAGATAAGAGAGACTCAAAATCTTGTATTATCAAGGGGAAATAACTCAAATTTGTTGTACGCAGAAAAAATACAAAAATAGTATGTAACTATGTTCATAATTTATGTACTTTAATACAAAAATAGTATGTAGCTAACTATGTCCTGATGACACTGAAGTAGACGAAAAACATGTTGACAAAATAAAATAATTCCCAGATGTTGTTATTTTTATATCACTAAGAGAAACAAATGATCAATTCAAATATCAAGAAGCTTAGATGGAATATATAATGAAGGGGGAGGGGGGTCCATATTCTTTCTTTGGTTTAATATTTGGTAAAAAAAAAAAAAAAAAAAAAAAAAAAAAAACTGTCAATTTTGATATGATAAGGTTATTGTCGTGTGAAATTTCTATTAAAAAAATGTATTTTGAAAGTTTTATGTCTAAATGTAAATGTAATTATCTCCCTTTGAAATTATCTCCCCTTGAAATATCAATTTGCTTAGTTCTTTCTTTATATGTAAAAGATGAAGAGTCTATCTTAGCTTGTAAATCTAAAGATTAACTGTAATAATTTATAAATAGATTTTCTTTCTACCATAAAAAAAAATATCTGCTTTTCTAGAAACTTAAAATAAATAAACAGCAACATAATATATATTTATATATTTATATTCAAAATGACCAGCAATTATTATATGACATTCACATTGTGAATATTCATGTGTGTAAGACATTGATGATGAATATTCATTACATTATGAGTTTTAACAATGCATAATCACAGAAATGTTGAAGTTTTATAACTTCATGTCAAATAAACAATGACTATTCATTCATATGTGGAAGAATATTCTAATTTTAGTAAAAAAAATAATGAATTTGCATCATAAATTATGAATATTTATGACTTACTAAATATGATGCATCTATCTGAACTCAATTAAAATTTATTCACTTTCTTTTGGAAAGTACAAAGCATCATCTGCCATGAATAGATGATATAATGTGTGTAACAAATTGTCAAATTTAGATTCGATGAAAAGAAAACCGAAAACTGTACACAATATTAATACAATGTACCCCTTCCCACATGAACAATAAATAATAATCAAATTTCAACATGATCTTATTTTTGAAGATCGAGAAAAAAGTCTTGCATAATTTTTTTCAAATATTACCCTAACATTATAATTAGGTATACTACAGTATAATAGCCCCCGCTTATAAGACCACCCCTTCTACAATGAAAAAGTGACCTTGAGAGAGGGGTGATCTCTCTTGAGGGGGACAATTTAGCAGTATTTTATTATTTCAGTGCATTGGAAATATGGCCTGATAATAGGGTTGGCCTTCAGTGGAAGGGAATTACCATGTTTTTCAATTATAATTTCAATATTTTCTTTGTTGTGTACGTAAATGTTGATAAAAAAAAAATAGCTGCAACTTAAAAAGATGAGAAAAGAAGTGATTTGCTTCAAAAGTACATAAAAATAAAAATAATTTTGAAAATCCAATCTGTTAACAATACATTTACAACTTTTTAGAAATTTTCATTTCATAATTAATATGGTAATCTGTACAAGTAAAAATATTTTAATATACATTAATATATATATATATATCACTCATTTGGATAACATTATCACAGAATTTTGAAAACAAATATTTACATGTTTGTATTAACATACATCTGTTTTTGGCACATAGACAAACTACTTGTGTAGTGATATATATATCACATTCGTCTGTTAACATTATAAGCTGATGAAGATCTCAGCATGTTGTTTACATAGGTCACATGACAAAACTTGAATGAAACAGGTCACATGACAAAACTTGAATGGAAAAGGTCACATGACAAAACTTGAATGGAACAGGTCACATGACAAAACTTGAATGAAAGAGGTCACATGACAAGAATGGAACAGGTCACATGACAAAATTTAAATGAAATAGGTCACATGAATGAAATCACATGATATTAGATAAATATTTTATTCACATGTTTAACTATCTAAAATGTCACATGAATAACAGAAAATTTACTAAGATGTTTGAAATTTTTCCAGTTTGTATTCAAATGAACACGTATTTCATGTTTTGACAAAGAATTAGTGTTTCATTTTCTTAAAATTGAGAAATCGGAATCTTAAGAAAAAGTTGAATATATAAATTTAACTATATTCACATGAAAGAAAGACTACAAATACACTTAGTTAATGCTGATACAAGTTAAACTAAGGAAAATAACTCTAAATTAATTTTCATAAAAACATTTGAATAAAATATCACTGGTTGTTGTAACATCAACATATAAAACTATAGATAGGCAAGAATACAGATATTTAGAAATTGGTGTGGCTTTCATAAATAATTTAAATAATACTCAACTAACAAACAAAAAAAAATCGTCACATAATATCTAAAAATTGTCATGTAAAAGAAAAAAATATGAATGTAAAGCAATAACAGTAATTCAGGACGGAAATTTAAAACAAAATATCTCTGATAAACAGTAGCAATGAAATAAATATTAAATGTTTATAAAAATGTCTGGTAAATGGATGGAGAAATTACGAGTATACCCTACGTGGGAATCCATGATTGGTTAACGGACGGAAAAATTACGAGTGTACCCTAAGTGTGAATCCATGATTAAGTTTAATTTTTAGTTTTTATGTAAATTATTCAATCAAAGCCTTTCATTATAATGAGATATTTTTACTAAATAGTTCAAATCTTAAACTAAGTTTGCCCTTCCTTAAGAGCAATTTCAAATCCAGATAAACCATCTCGGTCTCTAATGAATCCACGATTTTATCTGGAATTTCAAATCAATTATGGATATGTTTTTATATGTAAAGTCAAACCTGTATTAAGAGGTCACATGGGAGACAAAGTAAAAGTGGTGTTATAAGTCAGGTGACCTCTTAAAAGGGGTTCAATTCATTTGACATTTTCTATGACACGACAAGAAAAAAAATAACCCTTTAATACAGGCAACTGCTTAATAGAGGTGACCACATCCACAGGCTTGACTGTAATTAAAATTTATATTTTTTTGCATTAAAATTGAACATTTTACAGAAAAACTATAAAAAAAAACTGATCTAGTAGTCTGGTAATGAATTGTTTATCACAGTAATATCTACGCAGCGCTATTCGCCAGTAACCTCTTCTCTTTTTGTTTTTGGTATGTATCTAATGCCATTCTTGCTTGTACTTCTAAATCTTTGCGTGCATTTCTCCGCATTTCCTCGATTTTAACGTTTTCATGAGAAAGTGATAGGTCTCCACCTGTCAAAATCCACGGGTGTGACAAGACATCAATGGAAGAATATCGTCTTTTCCTGTCGACAACCAACAGATGTTCAATAACATCTTTAGCACCTGTAAAATAAAAATAGAGATATAGAAAACCTGTGTCAACAATTTATATACCGTGAAAATCGTTTGCACCAATTTTCGTGGTTTCTACAAAATGCTTTGATCTATGGGATCTTGAATTCGTTGTTTCAAACATTACAGGCAACAATCAATGGGAAAATTGTATTTCGTTGGATTTTTATTTTCGTGGTTTAAGTGGACAACGAAATCAGCAAAAATTAGAACCCCACGATTATTAATGATTTCACAGTAGATAACAATATTTTAATGATAGTAGTTGACCATCTTTTTCAAGCTAAAACATATTAATGTTGTATTGAATTATTCCTGTTTTTAACTTTTATCTTTTATAATGGTCACTGGTATTTATCATCACAAATAATCCACATCGGTGGTATGATGGTTAGCATGCTCGTCTCGGGTGCGGTAGATCGTGTGTTCGACCCCAGATCGGGTCAAACCAAAGACTATAAAATTGGTATTAGCTACTTCTTCACTAAGCACACAGCATAAAGAAGAAAGAGAAAAAATTGGTTGGCTCAGAATCAGGATAATATGTCAGAGTGGAATGACATATCTCCCCACGGACTGTTGTTTCAGTGAGCTAGCTCTAAAAAATCCAACTAAGCGTGTTTGTCCAGTACAAAGCGGACTTCATCATCATTTCATTGAAATGTAACTAGTTCTTATCATGATATAACTGAAATATTGCTGAGTTGGCATAAAACAATCACTCATTTATGTATCAATTGTTCAGCTGTATTTTCAGACTTTTTAGGGATCGAAAGCGTGGGCTGATACAACGAACTGACCGGTGAAAACCAGGCCTTGGGTACATGCCCTGAAAACTGATGATGGTTACCAGGGCTCAAATACATGTCAACATCTAGCCACAAGCCTAACAACCCATGTCAAAATCTAGCCACAAGCCTAATAACCTTGACCATGAGGTCACCCATTTATAATAAAATTAGAAATAATTAAATATTTGAAGCAAGTGAATATTTAGTTTGTTATAGAAAATTAATTTCCTGATTTTTAGAATTGAACAAATAACAATTATCCTGGGACTATTAATGTACAAATATCGTTACTTGAGGTGAAATTGATAATTAATAAATAACTGATATTAAAAGTAATCTGCCATAAAAAGACATCCCTTGCTGGAAATAAATTTGATCACATATTAAACTTTCATCAACAAAAAAATATCCTGAAGACAATGAGGGTAGAATTGGGGATTTTATTTGGCTTAAGTGTCCAAGTAAACATTGCAGCGATATATATCTTTGCTCTGAATCCTGGTTTGAATAAGAATGATATGGAAATGTCTTAACTGGCCGATTTACAGCAATGGATGGATAATAGTGATTTGCAGATCTATGCTTCAAAGTCAGATGTATGATTTTGAATTAAAACAGAGAACAATTTGCTTGATTAAATATTTCTATACAATAAAAACATAGACATTAAATATTGTGCACACGACGCGTTTCTGGAATAAAGTTCATCAGGTACGATCAAATAGTGCCCACGACGTGTTTCTGGAATAAAGTTCATCAGGTACGATCAAATAGTGCCCACGACGTGTTTCTGGAATAAAGTTCATCAGGTACGATCAAATAGTGCCCACGACGTGTT
>MJUT01011850.1:298890-322273 GCA_002080005.1 Gigantidas platifrons
ATCAGGTACGATCAAATAGTGCCCACGACGTGTTTCTGGAATACAGTTCATCAGGTACGATCAAGTAGTGCCCACGACGTGTTTCTGGAATAAAGTTCATCAGGTACGCTCATAATCGTAAGATTGGAAAGCTAAATCATTTAACATGTTTCAGTTTGTGTTTACATTCAATTTCATGAAAATGTTCTAATAATTTTACCAAAAATGGCAAATCATGAAATATTTGTCGTCATGGTGACATTATCAACCAACTCATCATCTGAATAAAGATAACAAATACTATTGTAATTAATTGGACACTATATTGTCTCCCTTTTTTTCCAAAAAGAAGGATTGACAAAATTTATTTTAATTTGAGAAGGAAAAAAAAAGAGTTCCCAATTATACCTTGTCCTTCACCAGAGTTCACGAAATTTTCGAACAAACTTTTGGCAGATTTCGCAAGGACTGACACATGGTTGGTGTTTTACAATAGAAAATTATTGAGGACTGACATTTTTTTCACTAGGACCACCAAACCCATTTGCAATTTCCCGAACCCTGATTCACAAATCTATAGCACTTCCTTCTCTAAGTCTTTAATCTCATGATTACAAAAAACATTGATTATGGTACATTTTATCACTTTAATTAAACCTTTGACTCCTTTCAAAGATCAACAAACATGGCAGAACTCAATAGTAAATGACGATCTTTAATAATATAAATGAAGTACAAACAGCTCACACTTAATAAACGATCGTCAATTTTTTCTAGCATTGATTTTCAATACAAAATCAATGATTCCGTTGGTCAAGGCTAAATAAGTAAAATAAGTAATAAATATATTCTTGACACGATTTTAAATCCATAGACAATATACAAGTACGTCTAGTTAAAACCATTGCTTGTCCTGTATTACAAATATTTAAACATCACTGTAAAAGTGTCAAAGATGGATTGGTTTGGTTTTAGATTGATTGATCGATTGATTGATTGATTGATTGATTGATTGATTGATTGATTGATTGATTGATTGATTGATTGATTGATTGATTTTGCTTGGTTTTAGAGAATTATCATCACTCTCAGCTATATCAAGGCTAATTTTTTTTTATCTAAATCTAATGAAGGTTATTCCAGAAACGTGACGCACACACCAAATACGATGTCTACGTTTTTCTTACCGGTACATTTGCAAAAAAAAAAAGTTGTAAAAGAAACGTCCAATATGACTATCATTGGGGATATTCATTACATTAAAAAAAAATAACAATTCAAAATATTTTAGAAAGATTTAAATCAAAGTTCGTTGGTCATGAAATTTTGTTCATTCCATCAAAAACTACACAAGTAAAATCATTTGTCAGTAGTCAGTGCTTTCGGCACTTTATTAGATATATTTTAATCGGTATTTACAGCTCCTAATTCATATAATTATTATTAAAACTAATAAAATTAAAACTTCTCTCTCAGGCATGGGTGACATTAGCTGATTTTGACTATAATGTTTAGATCCGTTGGTTTTTCTGCTCCCAATGACATTTAAATAATTTGGCTTTGACCGTACTTGATGAAGGTAATTCCAGAAACGTGTCATGCATATTCAACTTGATATTTACGTTTTTACTACCCGGCAAAAAATATTAATATGTCTACATTATGTAATAGACATAATATACTTTTCTAGTAAATAAGGGTAATAACAAAATTACCGAACTCCGAACAATCTTCCAAAGGGAAAGTCAAAACTCATCAGTATATAAACAGATAAAATTAGTCAACAACCAGAAAACTGTGAAAACCGTAATGTTGTTTAATTTCTGCAGCAAGCTATCTAAGGAAAGACAACTCTTTTAATTTTACTTACTTGAAGAAATATTATCCCAGTATGGACTCAAAAACTCATATTCTCCAGCTTTAATAAACTCGAAAAGTTCTGTTTGGTTTCTGTCAGGACTTCTAAAGGGAGGGAATCCACATAATAAAATGTACGAGATAACTCCTACAGCCCACATATCTACCTCTAAACCGTAACCTAAAAATAGAATAATAATTAATATTGTTTGATTATTACCGTCTTTTGGTATATATAGAACACAGCATTATGCTTTAAAATGATAATATGTAGGTGGGTGCATTATATGCATGAGAAAAAGTGTCAGACATTTTTTTCAGGTAGTTGCTTAATGGGTTTCACAGTGTAAAATATTACATGCATATTTGGGACGAGAGAAAGTTCAACAGTACATAAAATATACAGAAATGAAGAAGGAATGGGACAGCTGGGGCAACAAATTTTCACTGTCACAGGAAAAATATGGGGAGTTGGATAGGAACGAAAAAATTTGCCTTTTGTGAACTAGCACTATAAATATCCAAGTAACCGTGTTGGTCTTGTACAAAACGGACATCATCTCATTGAAATGTAACTTGTTCTCACCATGATATAGCTAATAAAATTGCTGAATTGGCATTATACAATAATCATTCACTCACTCTTAAAGTACTGAATCTATTAACAGACTACATCACTTTACTTAAACACTATTTTCTCATCTTAAGACAAGATTGCTACTTGCTCCTCAAGACAGACATTATTTTCTCCCATTATTACGGTGTTTTAGCCCCACTGAACCAGTGGTGGAAAAATCTGTAATCCTCTAGAGGATTAAAATGTCTTGTGCCTTTCCCCACATTTGACTCGTTTGACGGCTTTTGAAATAAAGTTCGTGTTAAATAACGGGAGAAAAAAATTCTCCTTCAGATGCCTATGTGAATTACGATATTTCTCCACCTGATGGCTTGTGGTTAAAATTTTTAATTTAACTCTCTTGAGTGGAGAAATATCGTAACCCACGGGCAACTGAAGGAGAATCTATATATCTAGCATTCACTCTTACCTATTTCTGATAGAATTTCTGGAGCTACATAAGTAGGTGTACCACAGACTGTATAAATATCTTCTTTTACTTCCATAGCTAAGCCAAAGTCAGCTAATTTTATTGAGATGGTACCATCTTTATTTCTATGAACCTGAAAAAAGAAGAAAAATGTAATGTTACATAGAATTCTAAATACTGATTTAACCCTGCCACATTTTTGTGTCTGTCCTAAGACAGAATCTGGATTTCTAATGTCATATGTTGTGGTCTTTTTTTTTTTTTATAGGTTGATTGGTTTATGGTGTTTAATGCCACTTTCAACAATATTTCAGTTATATCATGGCGGTCAGTTTTATTGGTGGAGGAAACTGGAGTACCCAGAGAAAACCATCGACCTGTCGCAAGTCACTGACAAACTTTATCACATGATGTTGTATGGAGTACCCCTTGCAATGAACAGGGGTCTTTTTTATGTTTCATGTTCAGTGATATCAGGAGAGAGGTGATTGATCGTTTTGTTAACATTGATGCAATTGTTTGCCATCACTGTTTAAACTTTGTTTTTCATATTGTATAATATTTCAATTATTTTGCAGAATATATAACTAAATGTTACATTTATGGGTTAAACGTGTTTCTGCACTAAAATATTTCTATATATATTTCATATACAACCACTTATTTTCATTTTCAATATATTATCCTGAAGTCATTTCTTATCTTATTTGAACTTTTCACCTTTAAAATCAGAATTAATATAAGAATTCATTTTAATAGTTTCATATAAGTTTTTCAAACTTTTATTTACATCCATTTATGATTTATACCCAAATATAAATTCTTGACGTCACAATTTTTTATGATTATATAGTAAGATTTGATATAAAAAAATTAAAACTTTGTGTTTAAATCATATTTTAAGAAAAAGTAGAAATAAAATTACATGTATATGAAAATTATAAGAATAAGTAACTATATTCATTTCTGCTTTTTAGATGAAAATTTCATGAAAATTGAGTTCAAAATATACAGACCTTTGACCCATTACTGTACATTATATATACTCTTACAACCAGTTCAACAATTTTTCAGTTTATCATGGCAACCAGTTTGATTGGCAGGATTTTATTTAGACATTTTTTTCCTGTTTATCATGGCAACCAGTTTGATTGGCAGGATTTTATTTAGACATTTTTTTCCTGTTTATCATGGCAACCAGTTTGATTGGCAGGATTTTATTTAGACATTTTTTTCCTGTTTATCATGGCAACCAGTTTGATTGGCGGGATTTTATTTAGACATTTTTTTCCTGTTTATCATGGCAACCAGTTTGATTGGCGGGATTTTTTTCCGACATTTTTATTTCCATTTCCAAGTTGCAAGGAAAAAATGGTCAGTGCCATATTGTAGAGCTGCTCTTTATTCCAATTTCAGGGCTATAATTCTTTACTTGTAATCTTCAGATTTGTTATCAGAAGATCTCCCACAAGATAGCTCAGCTTGTTCTTTCTATTTGATCAATATCTATAAACCAAGGTTATATATAAACTGAGATTAACCTCTTTAAATACTGTCTCATTGAAAAAAAAGTTTAAGTCATAACAATTAATTTGATAATATCCTATGGAGATTGATCCTTTCTGACAATATTTTGTTACATATTAAATACATTTAAACAAAATGTATAAAAGGACATTTATATAATTAAAAAATGCTTTTTTGCAACTCAAATAATTTTTGTTACATAATTTTATTAAATACATTTAAATCCTATAAAGGAGGCATGCAAGGACGTTTAAATATATTCACAAAATAGCTATTTTTTTCATTGACACAAAAATTATGTCACGTTCAATAGTAATGTCATGTTTATTTGGTGTCAAGGTCTGGTACAATAGCACCCTGTCTTATAAAGCCACATCTTCTACTATGAAAAACTGGCCTTATAAGAGGGGTGTCCTCTCTTGAGGGGGACAATTAAGTAATATTTTAGAATCTCATTGCATCCTAAAACTAGTCTGATAAGAGGGGTGGCCTTAAATACGATAACATTTTGCGATATTCATGCCAAGCAATTGTACTATACTCTTACATCAATGTTTATCGCTTGTTATTTATCTTGGACACTGTTTTTCTACTGTCCATTTTTTTGGGGGGAATTCTCATTTGCTGCTTGTTTTCTGGATTTAAAATCAATAAAACTACCCTAAACTCAAGATAGTATTGATTGATTGGTAGGTATTTAACATAAACTTTAGCATTATTTCAGCTATATCATGGCACTTTTAATGGTAAGATAGATACTGTCTCATTAATTTGACTAGACTTGCCAAATTCTACTACACTTACCAATAAGTTTTCTGGTTTGAGATCCCTATGAACAATGGACCGTGAATGTAAATAAAACAGAGCATTACACAAGTCTTTCACCATATGTGCTGAATCAACTTCACCAAACTTAACACTTTGTGTTATAGCATCAAATAAATCTCCTCCCTGTAAAATAAATAAACAATCAAATAAAATAAATCTCTGTGTAAAATAAACAATTACATAAAATGTGTCCATAGCACACTGTATTTGTACTTGTGTACCATTTTACGTATCATACAAGGAGCTGTTGTAGCCATGATCGCATGGTATAGTTGAATTTTCATCTACCTCTACAATCGGTGCATATCATCACTAACATTGTGAGTTTGATTCTCGCCCCTGGTGAGTGTAATGGATTCAGCATTATGTGATAAAAGTTTGTCAGTGAGCTGCAGCTGCTCATGTAGTTTTCTCTGAGTATTCTAGTGTCCTCCTCCAATAAAACTGACTGCCAGAACATAACCAAAATATTGTTGATAGTGGTGTTAAATGCTAATAACCCTACGAAAACAAGACACAGATATCATACATTCAGTGGTACATGATAAGAAAGGAATTTCCCTTTCTCCCATTATTGCGGCGTTTTAACCCCGCTGAACCAGTGGTGGAAAAATCTGTAATCCTCTAGAGGATTAAAATGTCTCGTGCCTTTCCCCGCGTTAATTGCAAACGCATTAATTTTAAATTTTGAAATAAAGTTCGTGTTAAATAATGGAAGAAACAAATTCTCCTTCAGTTGCTCATGTGGGTTACGATATTTCTCCACTCTCGAGAGTTAAATTAAAAATTTAAACCACTCGCCTGACAGCTTGTAGTTAAAATTTTTTATTTAACTCTCTTGAGTGGAGAAATATCGTAACCCATGGGCAACTGAAGGAGAATCTATATTTACATTTGTTATTGAATTTAGAATCAGAATTAATTATGAAATATTTGGTCAAAATCAATGCAGTCGTCATAAATATATCTTGAACAAATAAGATGGTTTTGAAAGTGATCGTTTTAGATAGGTTTCAAACTGTAGTTTGTGTACAATACTTGAAACAAACCACCAAATAATAAAAATGTAAATATCGAATTTAGTGCGACGATGCGTTTCTGAAATAGCCTTCATCAGATACGCTAATAGTCAAAAGATAAGTACTGGTACACAAACATAGTACAATAACAAGTCTTTGTTGTAAATGAAGTATCCAAAGTTTACAGTGTAATGGTTCATGCATATGACCAGGTTTGGGAGATTAAGGGTTTTAATCCAGGTTAAATATATGATTGGCTATATGGCCTTTTTCAAGGCCATATTGACCTGCACAGCTTCTTCCAAACGTCATTTGCCATGGTTGCTGGAATATTCAGGATGTCAACAATATTTGAACCTATCTTTTGAAAACGTTGATCCTACATGTATAGGAAGCTTATCACTTCTCAGATGTTTATCAAGCTTGGCACATTAAATTTGATTTTCAGTACAACACCAGAAGTCGGTAATTTAAATGCAACAAAAACAAATCTGGATTTCATAGTCAAATATCAGCCATAGATGATATATGAACCCTGACAACTTTTATCCCTCTATATTCTTGTTGAAAACCAATATTTAACATACGACTAGTCAAACCTGCCTTAAAGGGCACCTCTATATAACAAACCACAGTCTATAAAGGACAGTCTCATTGTTTTCCTTTAATGAATAGTGTATATAACTTTAACCTGTATATAAAGGGCAACTGCTCATAAAGGCCACATTCTCAGGTTCTCTTATGTGACCTTTATATACAGGTTTGCCTGTGGTTGTGTACTTTTATCCATGAAAAATTGATTGCGTAAGTGACTGGTATAATCCGTTTGACATCTATAAATCTTCAGAAAAAAAATCTTAAAAATCCAGTTTTCAAATCAACAATTTTTTTTTCTAGATGAATATTAATATATGATATATATGAACTCTCACAATTAATTTCAAAAAATTTCGCCCATTATTAAAAAAGTTACCCATTAGGTCTCTATGTTAATTATATTTTCAGAAGTGTAAAAATCTTCATGGAGTGAGTACAAATAGTGTAAGAGCCCAACCATCAAAACAAAATAACAGACATGTGGTTTCAATGTATATTTCATAGTACCATGTGACATAGGCATTTAAATATTAAAAGGCTACTCATTAAGTGACCATTAAATAAGGTGATAGATATTAAATTTTATTGATGTCCTTTAATATTTAAATTTCCTATGTCACATGGTACATCTGTTATTTGTACTCACTCCATCCAGAGTTTTACACTTCAGAAAATATAAATAACATAGAGACCTAATGGGTAACTTTTTTAATAATGAACCAAAAATTTTGAGATTAATTGTGAGAGTTCGTATATATCATACATTAATACATCTAGAAAAAAAAAATATTGATTTGAAAACTGGATTTTTAAGAATTTTTTTCTGGAGATTTATAGAAGTCAAACGGACTAAAGTTGTTTAATGCCAAATAAACAATGTGTCAGCTATATCATTGCAAGAACAAGTTACATCCAATGAAATGATGGTGATGATAATGTCTGCTTAGTTGGATTTTTATAGTGCTATCTCACTGAAACAACATTCCATGGGTAGACATGATGCTCCATTATGATATGTATTTTCCTTATTCCAAGCCAACCAGTCTTTACTTTTTATCCTTAATGTTGCTTGCTTAGCAGATTAAGCAGCAAATACCAATTTTGTAGTTTAACTGTTTTGGGTTGACTCAACCGGGTCTCAAACCCATGATCTATTATACTCAAGGTGACCATGCTAATCATTATACCATGGATGTGGTTTTGAAAAATTGAAGATTAGGTTTTCAAACAAAACCAAGATAATATAATATGTGTACTCATCAATGTCATATGGTTCAGATGTCAGAATACTGATAAATATTTATAAATTGTCTGTCATGCTGAGCTGAATGAAGTTTGACATTTCCTCTTGTCAATGTTTGCTTAAGATAGAAAATATTTCTAAAAAAAGAAATGTTTAACTGACGTAATCGCGACAACATGACGTAAATTTGACAAAATATCCCAAAAAAAGTACTTAACCCAAATAAAAACAATCTTTTTCAGAAATTTACACATTAAATTTAATTTTTTGTGTGTAAAACTTTAGATTGCTTTAGATCTGGATATTTTGGGGTATTTGTTTGTTTTTCAATGTTGTCTTTTATTTTGGCTTTCAAAATGTTTTGGGATCAAGCACTAGGGTAGACATTATATACAGTACAAAATGTTCCATCAGGTACAACTAATTAATACTCAGGTATCTCCGATGACATTTATTATTACAGAAGATAATACTCAAATATACAGAACCAAAAAACAAATCATAATAAATATTTGTAAACTCCTCAAAGATAAACATAGTTAATATTTGGGATTCAATCCTAGCAAAGTGCAATTTCAAATTCTAAAGTGTAATTTAAAATCGTAAATTTAATTTTAATTCTTTTATTTATTTTAAAGAGCATTGTCAACACAGCTGATGATTGGCTACTAGTGGTAGATTTATTGTTGATGGGGGTTAAATTAAAATGGCATTATTTTGTTGCTCGTCAATTATCAATGAATTAAAGAATTAATTTTTACTGTTATGTATACTAACCCTGTGTATAGAAATTCATGGTTGATTTAAGCTAAAAATAAGGTAACATTATCTCTCAATTTGCCACTAATGGTAGCTCTAAAATTAAGTTTGATGAATCCCAACATTAATTTCAAGTTCATATGACGCTAACGGTAGTCGTCACGCTAACCCACTTGTCCGAAGCCCTGGACAAGTAAAACAGGTTTCAGACAAGTGAAAATTATGAAAGAATTTGCTTGAATAAATATAATTTTTTTTCTAAATTTGGCTCTCGGCCATGTAGGTGATAAAAATTAAAGCAAAGACTGAAAAGCCATTTGATGCTTGTCAAAATGTTTTGGTACAGACCATTAAAAGTTTTATTATTCCATCAAACTAACTTAACTTCTTATTGATTAATACAAAAGTCTCATAATTAGCACTTAACATCACTCAACAAAATATTATTGGCAGAGGAAACTGGAGTTGAGAAAAATCACGAATCTACCACAAATGAATGACGTACTTTACCATGTATATTTTGTATCAAATACTTCTTGCCATGAGTGGAGATAAAACTAACAACTTTAGTAGTGATAGGCTATCCCTACTCTTAACAAACTGTTGCTGTTTTATCTCATTTTTTTACACATGCAAGAGGTGTGGCATACTTCAAACAAGAGGAACTCATAAAAATCCTGTCCAATGAGGAAGTTGTCCTATTTTATTTATTCAGGGCTGCCAGAAGATGCCTCATTCAGAAAGGTTGCACCACAGGCAGAATAGAAACAAGATCAAATTTCTTTACTCTACTTTCTCCATTGTGGAAAAAATTTAATGTTGACTTATACACAACTTTTTACAGTAACCATAGTTACATAAATATACCCACCTTGACTAACTCCATAACGAGGTATATTTTGTCATGAGTTTCATATTCTTCATACAATTTGACAATGTTTGGTTGATGGCAATCTTTCATAATCTCAATCTCATTTTCAACCATGTGTTCCTTTCCTTTTAGCTTTGGTTTGTCAATAACTTTCATAGCATATTCACTATTAGAGTTTTTCAACTTTGCCTGACGAACGATGGCAAAATTTCCGTCACCTAGAGTCCGACCTAATTCATATCTACTCAAAACGTACTCGTCACTACTGACTTGTCTCTCTAATTTTGTTTTGCGTACAATCTTAGATTTGGATTTTCGTTTTTTATTTAGATCTTTATCCTGAGATTCTTTTTCAGATTTATCATCAACTTTTTCTTTCTGTTTGTCCTTTTCTTGATCTCCTTTTTCTTTATTTTTTTCCGTCTTCTCCTGTTCGGCTTTTTCGGCTGCAGCTTGTCTTTCTCTTGCCGCCTGTTCGGCTTGTTCTCTTCTTTGTCTAAAAATAAAACAATAAATTTAATTATTCACTATGGGGAAAATTAAAATAATCCCTTTTGTCGTAAAGATTTGTTCTTATCCTGTCATAGCTCACTGTCAATTTCTAGGTGGATGCCAAGATCAAGTGCAATTTGGGATAGATGTGATGTAAAGGATGTTATTCAGTGTGGTAATAAGCATGACTTACAATAAAGGATCCCATACATTGCACCTTACTTTAAATATTAAACATGGGTAATTCATTAATGTTTCCTAATTAGAAAGTCCCCCAATTTAAATTGTATGAAACAAAGTACAGTGAAACGTGTCTAAACTGAACCCTGAATAAAACAGAATCCTTTATAAACCAAACATTAATAAAGTCACAATGTAGGAAATCTCTTGTTAATTCAACCTTTATAAATCAAACACCTGTTTATTCTGAACACAAAAGTTAGTTCCGAGGAGTTTTGGTTTAGATCCTTTTCACTGTAATGACGATTCTAAGTGAGAAGCAGCACAATTCACAAGAAACAGTTCCTATGAATCGGCCATGCTACACAGGTGACAAATTAAATCAATAGCTTACATAGCATCGAACCACAAATCATGTCTCTAGTCTTAATACTAGATCACTAATATATACCCTTAAGTATTCATACTTATTTATTCAAACAAAGTAATTAATATGCTATTTAAACAAAAATATGTTTAATCGATGAGAAATTCAATACTGAACTTTAAAAATTCAGAATGTCATTCTAATTCTGGAATTTACATAAAATATAATTTGAATTTGATGATTATATTTAATACAGATCTGTTTGATTTTTACATTTGCCGATCGTTAAATATTTTCGTCTATATATTTGTCACATTCTAAAGAAACATAATGTTGCAATTATATCTACATCTTGACTTTGATCAAACTATTACAGTAATAGTTCAAACAAAATCCAACTTGATTTCATTATATAATCAAACATATTATCCATCCTTGGTTACCCAAGCCATATTTTGATGGAAAAAAAAAAGAAAGTTAAAACAGTAGTTCTCATCTTTTAAAGCCATCCATTCTGCAACAGAAATGAGGTCTTGGCTTAGAAGACAGATGGCCTCTCTTGATGGGAAGAATTTAGTAGTATTTTACTATCTCAGTGTATATGAAATCTGGCCTGAAAAGGGGTGTGTCCTCTTTAGAGGAAGCTGACGTAACAAGTGGGGGACTAATCTCTTCTATATTTTGTTCAATTGGTAGTGCATGTACCAGTTACTTTTAGATAATGTAAAAAAAACAGTATTCGAGAAAAACTCACTCTTAATTGTTTTTACCAGGTACCTTTCGATGGAGTGTTTTATTTCTTTTTTCTTTTGCTTGTTTATTTTTTGTTTGTTTGTTTTGTTTTCCTAATACTTTACCCTTCTCAATCAAGATAACTAAACAATACCTCTCTTTGTTTTCTTCCTCTTTCTTTCTAGCCTCTCTTTCTTCTTCTCTCTTTTTCTTTTGTTCCTCACGTTCTCTCTCCTTTTGTTCCTTCATTCGTTTGAAAGGATCTTCAGGTTTATTCGTTGGAACCTGATTTTGTTTTCTCCTTTCATTTTCCATCGCCCGTCTTTCAGATTCGATCATTTTCTTCTGTTGTCTTTTTGTTCTATCTCGCTCATCCTGAGCTGCTTTTAGCCGATCTTTATCGAGCCTTATAGCGAGTTCGTCTTCCTTTGGATAATCGTGACGTCTTCGTCCTTTCTCTTGTGGACGACCTTTGTATATTATATAATCTCCGTCCTGGTCACGATTACTTCCATCACTTCCTTCGCCAAAGCCACTGTCACGTTTATCAGCTTCACTGTCTTTCAATGCTGCTTGTCGTTTCTTCCGTTGTTTTTCTAAATCCCGTAACAAATTTCGTGCATAAGGACTGTCAGGATAAAGCTCTTCAATAATGTCTTGTATGTCTCCTTCTGTTAATGAGTCATTTCCGACTCCAATGAAAACATCGTCGTCTCGGAAAAAATCTGAAATTCCATGAACTTCACGTCCTTTCACTGTAAAAAGTTTTTTAAGTCTATTATTTTTGTATTTTGGTCCGAATGCTTCAGCAATGTCAGACATTAATTGATCATATGACTGGACACTTCTTCTATTTAGGAGAATTTTGACATTATTTCTTGGCCTGGCACCGTTACGAACTATTGTTACAACTTTTGGTTTTAGTGGCACATGTTCAGAATGTGAGAGATAAGAGTTTTTGGTGGCGTTTCCGAAAGTTCCACCCCATCTATTTTTCGGTTGTTGACCGTGAAAATATCTGCCTGGATGAAAAGCATTGCTTCCAAACATGCCAGCTCTATGGCGGAAACCTTGAGCATATCCGCCTTGTTCTGTTTCAAGTTCATGTGGGCGTGCTACAAAAAGAAACATTAATTAAATTAATTCTTCACTTCTAAATTAAATTAAGTGAAATTATGAATAAAATTACATTGTATATTCTGCACGGATAACGCTAAAAAGATAATAATAACAAAAATAATAATAAAACAGCATCACAGCATACAATATACATTTAATTAGGTGATAGAGTTATTTCATGTATTCTAATTTGAACTAGTATTATGCATGTACATATGACAACTTTGAACTTCGAACTGACAAAGAATAATTATATTATGTATTAAGGGGGGTACCTTACACAACAGGGAGATAACTCTTTAAAATCAGTTGAACGTTTTGATCATATGTTTGCATGCAGATTTCAAGCATCTCGGTGATCAAAACCAGAGAGAAAAGCTGCTATGTGGCTAGTGAATTTATAGCTCTGAGTCTGTTGGTTGGAATTTGTTAAAATTTTGATATTTATTACAGTGGATATATTCAAACACACTGCCAAAAATACTAAGAAAATTAAACGAGCAGATCAAATTTTACCTGAAGTGTATGGTACCACGTTAAGTTCAAGATTATTACTCATCATTCTTTACAACAATACTGCTCACTCAGTTATATGTGAGTGTCAGAGTTTTACTCACACGTGGAAAATACTCGGTGATTTGCATGATCGTATTGTTTTACTACGAGTGGACGATTGCTCTCATAAAATTAGTTTAGATCCCCACTTTTTTTTTTAATTCCTACATACCAAGCTAGTAGTGTATGTGGCAATGTACATGTGTGAAGCAGCTGGAGTATCAAAAAAGAGACTGTGTAGGAACTTCTGGGCATGGCCCCCAGGTAACTAAGAATCAAGTACCTCCTGTCCTATCCTTTTCCTCCTCATTCAGCAATTACATGTCTTAAATGATTAGAGATAGGGGATTGGGCAGGGAGTTGGTGTTTAACGTCACTTTCAACAATATTTCAGTTATATCATGGCAGTCAGTTTTATTGGTGGAGTAAACCAGAGTACCCGACGAAAACCACCGAAAATGATTTGAGAGTAATGACTAAATATAATTTTAGCATCAAAGAAAACAATTTTTAATTCTATTTTTTATGCTGAAAGTGAAAGTTAAATTTCATATCCTTTCTAAGATCAAATGTATCATACAACCATTTTCTGTATCACAAACAAATAATTATAACAATATTAAATGGCATTTAATTTTCTACCATGATAATGTAAATAAAATAGTTCTTTCACCATGTAAAGAGGTCTATCACAATACCAAAAAGCTTTACAAAACTATGTAAACATGGCAGGGTAAATATTTTTCTGTGTCAACATTTCTACTATATTAATTTGTCATTACCAACACTATACTGTTTACCTAATAATCCAGTTGTGTAA
Source organism: Gigantidas platifrons (assembly GCA_002080005.1). Lineage (NCBI taxonomy): Eukaryota > Metazoa > Mollusca > Bivalvia > Mytilida > Modiolidae > Gigantidas > Gigantidas platifrons. The sequence goes on from MJUT01011850.1 coordinate 312,882, forward strand.
TTAACTACCAGGAATGGAAAATTTGGGAAGTTCACTGGTAGGCCTTATAGCAAATAATTATCAATGAAAACTTGTCATTGGTAATTTAAACATTATATTTTGTGGCAAATTATAGGGCAAAATCCTTTAGATTTAGTATTCACATGAATTAATCAAAAATGTTATTGTGACAAATTATAGGGCAAACTCCTTTAGGACAGATCACGATTCATGTGAATAAAACTACCAAAATGAATTCAATTGAAAATTTAACTCAATGGTTTGAAAAAAATAATGAGTCATATCACTTCAGGATATCACATCTATCTAAATAAAATTGGCACTATATTGTTGATGAATGGATATTTTAAAGTGAGTACATGTACTTAGTCCGCAATAAATGTTCTCATCATAAGGCAAAAGTCTGGCACACTGAGAGTAAAGAAAACCAGACAATATAAATCTTGAAGCATTGGTTACTGTATTTGTAGTTCTACAAGCCCCATACATTATTCTCCCCATAGCCTTTTTTTGGAGAAAAAATGACTTTGTCCTCATATAAGCCCTACCAGTATAAGCCCCACTTTAAATTGTAGTCCCACCCTTTATTGGAGAAAAAATGACTTTGTCCTCATATAAGCCCTACCAGTATAAGCCCCACTTTAAATTGTAGTCCCACCCTTTATTGGAGAAAAAATGACTTTGTCCTCATATAAGTCCTACCAGTATAAGCCCCACTTTAAATTGTAGTCCCAGCCTTTATTGGAGAATTTTTTCCCCTCATATAAGCCCAACTACATTTAGTATATAAGCCTCATTTTGAATGCAGTGCCCTATCTTTTATGGAGGGGAAAAGGTGGGGCTTATACAGCAACAAATATGGTAAATAATATATGACAAAAAAATATTCAACTGGTATCATGATTTGGACAAGAACTAACACCATATTTCTCCAATCATTACTGGTTACTGTTATATGAAACATTTGAACACTAATGAAAATATCTTCTCATTGTGTCACTTGCATCTATATATAGCCTACAAAGAATTATAGAATGTGAAAATATAGAATCTGAATGGCGGAGAGAAGGTTCTGTATATGTACACCAAAATGACTGCGTTTCTTTACGACCCAATAGAAGATTTTGAATTCAGGCACAAATCTAGGATTATTCAAAGAGCTGGATTCATTCTAGTTTTCAGCATCATTTTTCAATTTTCCATAAAATTTCCTTAAAAATGTGTCAGGAAGAAGGGAGGAAGGGGTTGGGTGTTTCCAACCCTTAAGAACCCTTCTCTAGATGCCTCACTGACATTATCCAATCAGTTTCCAATACACAATTCTACATGCAAAAAAAATGTTTCCTGTTATCTTGTCCTAATATTCAGGAATGATTCTGATTAGAATATAAAATAACTGCAAATCAATGAAAATATATATAATATGTAGCTGAAACCATCTACACCTCCTTTCAAAAAGGCAATTTTTGACCTGTTCTGACTATGTCCTGCAACTTTCATAATTTCTATTTCAGAGGAAAAAAGCTGAAATCGTTAAATTACTGAAAAAAACCCATCCCTGAATATTAAGATATTTTTTATAATTGTTACTTTTCATAAGATTCTGTAACCAAGAAATTAACACCTTACCGTTAAGAGTTAATTTTAATCCTAATATAGGAAATTCTACCCGTCTTACATCAACCATATTATCGTTAAAATCAAAACAAACTATTGAAATTTAAGTTTGTCCAATATTAACATCCGCCATGTTATTATTAAAATAAAAAAACAACTATTGAATTTAAGTTTTTCCAACATCATTTCACAACATCTCTTTAATTACTAGGTTTCACAACAACAAAAATAATCCTCTATACTATATTCATACACATATCCTAAACTGTTTTGAAAATCCTGTATTTGTGTCCAAACTCTGTCATCACTAGGTCTTAATATATTACTTGTACATGTACCATTTGTTATTTTAATCATTACACAAGGACACTAATATTCCACTGTCCTTTTGTAGACTGTCAAGTACGTATTGATGTGACCTTTTATTTCAAATGTTTAAATTAACTCAAGCAAAATTGATAACAACTGACACAGATTTCTGATAAATAAAAGAGTTATTTCTCTACAGATAGCTATCAGGCTAGTTAGTTACAATGTAAAATCCATTTAGACCCAAGTGTGTTTTAACTTTAAGAAAAACAGAACGAAGCTTTAATAGGCTGATATTTGTAGATGAATTATTGATAAATATTCCTTTAATAATTACACTGTAAAGGAATACTTTTAATCAAAACATATACACATAAACAGCAAGGTCCATTATCAACCGATTATATAAGTCGTAATCGTGTACGAGCAATTACTTTGTCCTTAAAACTGAAATTCGATAGCCTTCCATTAATATTAACACATATATGTTCAACTATCAGAAAGTTAAGATTTTCCGTACAACATAAATATTGGCTAATTCTCTCTTAGCAAATACAAATAAATCCCGCTTAGCACTTGTTCAATAGAAACACTGGTTTTTCACCATAACACTATTTTCTCCAATTCAAAATTGTTTAATTAGAAAAAGGCCCTGTACCAAGACCAAAAACTTTATATAAATCAAACAAACTCTCTCTAAAAAGATTTTCAATATTATATTCTGACCAAAATAAATTGAGAAATTTCATTTCAATCAAATATGTGATGGTTTAAAAGTAACTTTCGATTGGAAGAATATTTGTTGTTTAATTAAGGTTATAAAGGTGACGAATATATATCTTATTGCGACAAAATAAAATTTTAATTCATATATCACCCATATTTAATTTTCCCAAACTTATATTTAAAAGGAAGTACTAGAAATTTAATTTGAAACTGATGAATTTCATTTTAAGTTTTTTTTCCCCACACAAATTACCCTTACTGGGCCCTCAATGGTCATAACAAATATTAAATACAGTCTCATTATTTATTTAGACTTATATTTATTTAGAATTACACTTTTAAATACCCATGATGTGCATAAAACGACTCTAGCAAATTGCCTGAGGAGACAAGACTATATAATGAAATACAAATACAGACAAAGTGTCAATTTGATACATAAAATAAATACATGTATGCCACGAGCATTCTCTTAATTCCTTTAAATGTCTTTCAGTATTTTAGGCCCAAGTTTTCTAGTAATTTGATTGTTTGTTTGTGTGTTTTATGGTGCTTAACACCACTTTCAACAATATTTTAGTTATATCGTGGCGGTCAGTTTTATTGGTGGAGGAAACTGGAGGACCCGGAGTAAGTCACTGACAAACTTTATCACATAATGTTGTATCGAGTACACCTAACCTAAGCAGGACTTATTTTTGGGGAAAACTAACATCTTCACAAACATCCTGTATAACTGATACTTCTAACAGGTCAATTTGTGATAAACTTTAAAAAAAAAAAAATGGTCTTCGTGGGAGACCAGAATAAATACTGGCCATCAATGTGTTAGAATTTAATATCGAATATAAAATGGTAATATAATATGGAATGATATATTAATGTTGTGTTTTAATAGCTGGTTTAACTTACTTAAGTTCTGTCGGCCATTCATCTTATAGACATTAATATACAGAGCAATCAATCTCATATGAAACATTGAAATTCAAATATCACAAGAACTGTTGGTCATGGTTATTAAGAAATAATTGTTAATACGTTATTTGTGTTTATTTGAAATTATACCTAGACTATAAAAATAAACAAAAAATCATGACAATTAACTACGTTTTATATCTCTCTAATTTCGTCAATATTGGTAATTTACCGTAATTGAAAAGTTTTGAGATATATTGAATCTTCCTCGAATAAAATCATGACAGCTAACCACACTTTATATCTCTCTAATTTCATCAATATTGGTAATTTACCGTATATGAAAAGTTTTGAGACATACGTGTATCGAATCTTCATCAGAAAAGAACTGAAATGGCTATAAACCATGTGTTATATGTCTCTAATTTTGTCAATACTGCCAATTATGAAAAGTCTTGAGATATATCAAATCTTCATCAGGAAAAAATATCCTTGAACATAAAAAGATGGTCCTTTGATTGTCGGAAATCTATAAAAGTCTGGATAACCTTGCTGATGCTATCATCACTGTTGGAATAAAAATAGATTGACCTGGTTATATTACAATGTATTTTTTATTCAATAACTTGTTGTTTTATATAAGGGAACAACCATTTAACTTTTAGGAGGGAAAATTGGGGGAGGGGGGGGTCGTGCTATATATATATATATATATATTTTCTTTATTTCCTATTTTAAAGAAAAAATTAAATCTCCTGAAATATGCAAAATGTACAAAATAAAAATCTGATTTTTGTTTTGTATCCAAATATTTTTCTCGCTCGTGGGTAGAATACAAAGCCCCTGCCTACAAGTTATATTGTGGGTGCCTAAAAAGTCAAATGCATAACTAACAAAGGGATTGACACAACTTTATCATGGTCCGAGTCAGCAGTTATTATTCAAGCTTTACCCAGTACAGTTATGGGCTAGGGCTTGAGTTAGGATGTTTAACGCACCTTTCAATAATATTTCATTTATATTGAATTATTGTGGAGATCAGTTTTATTGGTCGAGGAAACTGGATTATTATTACTCAGAAAAAACCACAGACCTGTCTCAAGTCACTGACAAATTTGATCACATCATGTTGTATCGAGTACACCATACCATGAACGAGGTTCAAACTCACAACTTTAGTGGTGATAGGCACTGATTACACAGGTAGTTATAAATCCAACTACCATATGATCACGACCATGAAGGACCTCATTAAGTATTGAACTCTGGTTGATATATAAACAGTTATTATATAAAGTGATATATTATATAAACATTCTAAAATTATGGATGTGTACTCTGAATATTTATTTTTCTTCATACAAGATCAATCTCATTTATTGGATCTAATACCGAAATATTTGCATAATTAATCAGAGTGTAATAGGTACTGAACAAACAATCGTCCAACTTAAAAACAAAAGACCTAATGGATAAATAATAGGCACCAATCCAAGTTAGACAACAAAAGACAGAATGGACGAATTATCAAGAGGGTCACTAGGGGGTGGAAATATGGAAATTATATTTAATAACACATGAATTTGGTTTATGGGGTTTAACACTACTTTCAACAATATTTCAGTTATAGCATGGTAGTCAGTTTTATTGGTGGAGGAAACCGTAATACCCGGAGAAAACCACCGACCTGCCACAAATCAATGACAAACTTTATCACATAAGAGTTGTATCAAGTACATGTACACATCGTCATGAGTGGGATTCGAACTCACAACTTTAGCGGTGATAACACACAATTTTAACTGTTTCAGTTTTATATAAAAACAGGAAGGGGAAAGGGTGTATAATTATTTCTGTTTTTATGTCGTTGATGGTAACATAATTTCATAAAATGTACTCAAACAGTTTCAGTCAACATGATAAATATTATATAACTGGCAATACAAAGTTTATTCTACGATGAGTCTGTGATAGTAGATTGGTATATACATGTATAAGCTATCCTTTTAAACTTATGATGAGAACTCACCAAGCGAATGTCCCTTTAAGAATAGAAAATATTTTCATTTAACAGAATTTACCAACTGTTCCAAAAAGCCCAACAATTAGGATTTTATGACAATACACCAGTTGTTTCTTTCAGTGTTGACGGCTTTTTTTCTATCCCCTTCCACCCCCACCCTAAAAAAAACCAAAACAAAACAAGGTATTTTCTTTTAAAATCTACCACTAGACATTAAATGTGTAGGAGTCATTTTTATTTAGAACCAACCAAAGAGCAAACAGTACTATTATTTTTAAGATTCCACAAATCGTCTCTCAAAGAAAACATGATACTGTTATTAAAGAAGGTGTGTCACCTGCCTTTGATAAAAAACACCTTGTGTACTCTTTGTTCAAAGACACCTTGTTACACGTTTACGCTACACCTTGACCTTGACCTTGTCCTTACTATTAACAAATCTATTAATTCAAATAGGAACAATTCCTTGGTCTACAATAAATTAAAATATCAAATAATTATATCCCCATTGTCACGTCTTATCTGTGTACCGTCATAAAAACGATTAAAATTTACTGATTAGGGCCGTAGACCATTCCTTAACACTGCATGATTCTAAACAACATATATAAGAGGGGGGATCTTCTAAAGCTGACAAATATTTACTCTATCTTTAGTCTAGTAATGTCAATATTTAGGACTTAAAATAAACTAAAAGTCAATAAAAAGTCAATTTATTTTCTAACATAGGATTAGATGTCTTTAGACTTGGTATACCGTTATATATATAGCTGCTTTACAAAAAAAAAGTGGCTTTTTTATGTTCAATATGAAAAAAAGTCCTTAAAGTTTAGTTTTGCACTAGTATTACACACTTTACCATCTAAATCTATTTTCTATGTGATCTCATATATTGCCGCTTTACATTAAAATTTTTATTTTAAATCCTTAAAGCTTAGTATTGTATTAAACATTTGACTATCTAATTCCATATTCTCTTCGATCTCAAAGTATTTTTTCGCTTAATTTTGCTGTCCTATTGACAGTCAAATTTCAAAATATTTTTTATAATCACCTTTGAAGATGCAGTCTTACTAGCGATTGCAAAACTAAGTATTTACTGATTGGTTGTTTGTTGTTTTAGGTCAAATGAATGATAATTCAGCCATATTCAAGACCAGAACAAGGATATTTTATTTTTTATTTTTGGTGTTTTAATGCCACTTTCAGAAGTATTTCAGCGATATCATGACGACCAGTTTTAGTGGTGGAGGAAGCCGGAGTACCCAGAGAGAACCACCGACCCTGGGCAAGCAACTGGTAAACTTTATTACTTGCGGCTGCGAGTCGAGTGCATCCTTTTTTGTAATTTACAAAGCTGGGTGCGAAACCACACCGTATTGGTGATAGGCTTGTATGAACTGTTAGATCCAACGACCTAACTCATTGAGCCATCCGGGCCCCAACAGAACAAGTATAAGACCAACTGCTTAGGTAAATGGTGGTGGTGGGAGATGTCTATAAATGGATGTTTTTTTATTGCCACAAGAAAAGTGAAAAACTGAATAGTGTCTGACATGTGCCTAGGAATGACTTCATATTTCAAATTGCTCTGGAAAGGAAAACTGTTAACAATTTCTATAATTAGTGTTGGAAACCCACCTCAAGTTAATTAATTAGGATGTGAATTTCTGTCTTATTCTATATAACTTATAAGTGACTTAGTATATAGTCTGAACAAAACCTTATATCCAAATGTCACGAGTTATAATGACAAGCGAGTGTACTGTTGATGGTTGTCTGTGAACTTATAGCATTAAACAATAATAAATGCAGTCTGACCTTCCATGCTATCAGTCTGACCTTCCATGCTATCTGACAAAATGTTTTATTACATTGTGATAAATACAGACTCTATATAGTAATATTATTTTTTGCTTATTTATTTGTTTGATGGTGTTTAGCGCCACTTTCAACAATATTTCAGTTATATCGTGGTGGTCAGTTTTATTGGTGGAGGAAACTGAAGGACCCAGAGAAAACCACTGACCTGTCGCAAGTCACTGACAAACTTTGTCACATAATGTTGTATCGATTACACCTCGCCCTGATCGAGATTCGAACTCACAACTTTAATGGTGATAAGCACTGATTACATAGGTAGTTGTTAATCCAACTATCATACGATCACGGTCACGACGGTCCCGTAATATTATTGTATAAGTTACTTGATTGCAACATAATCCATTAACTGATTGGATAAAGTGCAAAATAAGTGCTTTGACATACCACCTAGCAAAACTCTAAACTCTATTTTCAAAACTGTAAATACACTGATTGATTGGAATCATCTAGAATCATCTAGAATCATCTAGAAGACATGTAAAGGGTGCAACAAGCATCAAGAGCTTCAAATCTGCTCTCATAAGTCAACGGTGCTCTCTCCCGTTGTATTAAAGCAAGCATTGGTATCAACAGCACATTCATACAGATACAGAAATACAACCTCATTAACATGTATACTATAGAATAAATGTAAATACTACAATCCAGTGTGAAGCATAAAATGCTTTCAAAAAATATTGTCAACAAGATTTTATAAGAAATAACATATGTAGTAAAAATGCTTACCATAATTTGTAATAATAAAGCTAAAATCCTGAGAACATGTGTCATTCACATTAATATGGTCAGTCATAGCATCATAAAATAACAAATATATGAGAAATTGTTTATATCTATAAGTTCATGTCCTTATCTATAAAAGTTCATATTACTATCAGAATTTTCAACACAAACAAATCCTTATTTCCTACTTATGATGTGTCTCAGGCAGTTCAATGGCTTATGGGTAAGATTTTCCATTTGTTTTATTTTCGTTGAATCAGTATGTTAACGTTTGAGGTGGGATTTTAAAAGAAACATTATTTCATTTGTTAATGACTTTTTTTAAATGGACAATTATTTAAACTTCCCGGTGGTTGTGCAACAAATTTTCCCCCCAATAGTAACTAATGTTCAAAATATGAATTACCAACTTGGATCTAAAGTTCCAGCATTTCAATTAAATCGTCAAAGTCAAACAAAACTCTCACGTTTACCAAGCATTATCTTCTATATGAACTTTTTCAATCTATCAAATCATTGTTTCCATTGTTCACTTTAACACCTTTGGCTTTTTAAATTAATACAGGTATTCTATAATTACAATTTTAGCTAATTTTGGCTAATTATTTTCTTAATTGAATTTCCACTTTTGTACCCGAAGTCAATATTGACGCCTTTCAGGACATTACACAATTAACTTTGCACTTTTCGTATAAAAATAACATTGCAATTAAAGGAGGGGGTTGTCATGGTCATGATCACTACCTGTGCAATCAGTTCCTATCACCACCAAAGTTGTGAGTTTGAATGTCTCTCATGATGAGGTGTACTTGATATAAAATTATTTGTCGTTTAAAGCTTGCGATCAAATGTTTAACGACTTTAATCACTCTGCCACCCAGCCCCAAGTCATTTTAAAAGTAAGAGTCAATTGGATAATTAGCCTTAATTAACATGTCAGTTATTCAGTAACTAACAGAAATGTACATATCTAACTGTAGTTAACTGGTTACTGTACAGTAAAAACTTATCAGTTATTCAGTAACTAACATACATGTACATATCTAACTGTAGTTAACTGGTTACTGTACAGTATAAACTTGTCAGTTATTCAGTAACTAACATACATGTACATATCTAACTATAGTTAACTGGTTACTGTACAGTATAAACTTGTCAGTTATTCAGTAACTAACATACATGTACATATCTAACT
>MJUT01011850.1:337830-370677 GCA_002080005.1 Gigantidas platifrons
GGGGGGGCGTGTGCTGGGTGCACTCCCCACCTGAATTCGCCCCTGCTTTGGTTATCTTGCTCCAAAAGACTTTTAAATTATTTGGCTTTCCAACCTTTTGACTTTGAGTGTACATGTTGAAGATTATTCCAGAAATGCATCCTGCATGTACTAAATTAGATATCAATGTTTTTACTACATGATAATAAATCTTCAGGAATTCATGTATCCATCATTCACGACCTTGATTATTTACATAATGGCATGGAAAAAGGATATTAAATGTTCTTTTTAATTAAATCTATCTAACAATTTATAATAATTCTATTATTAAATGAATTGGAAACATAATTAAAATTTTTAAATTCTCAATAACTTTGTATTAAATCTATATGGCTTGAATAATTTAAATACTCCTAACTGATAAAAAATATTAGCAATTCAATTAAAACCATTTAAAAAAAAAATAGTTTGCCGATAACAAATTGCTCATTTTGTGTAAATAACATATTATCATAAAAACTTAAGGAAGTTGAGAATATTTCTAGTAAGTGACAACATTGTGTTTAATAGCATGGCATTGTCATGTATCGAAAAGTGCAGAGCAATTTACACCCAAAATACACAGAGAAATAGAAAGTACAATAGACCTTATCAATTGATTTCTATTTTCCTCATTACTAATAAACTTAATAGCAATTCACTTTCAGAATCAAAACACTTCCAAATTTATTTTTAACACTTGGAATAACAATAAATTTGATTGGATAATGTCTCGTGTTAAATACGCAATTTACCCGTTGAAATGTTTTGCAAAGTATGAAGATGCCAAAGGGGTAATCAGAAGCTGTCAATCAAAAGACAGACAATGGCCAAAGAAAAAGCAAACGAAAAGTACAAAAATGCAAAAAATGGTAGATAAAACAAATTGAGGAACACAAATCCCCCTTAAAATTGTCTTTTATATACCTGCATGGGTAATGAAATTGAGATCAAGGTACATAAGGTGACATTACACCTGGATGACAGGTAAATATTTATCTAACCCTGAAACAATATGGATGTAAATTAACATGAAAGAAAATATACCGGTACCTGAAAGTCAGGTAAATATCAAATGTTTGAGGATCAACAGTTTTGTTGCTGTTCTTCATCTCAAAGTCACTGTGATGTTTTAACATGATTGTAAGATAACCCCTCTCCCTCAACACATAGCTTGCAGATGAGTGATACTCTGAACTGTCACTATATTACATCTTTTCTGAACAAATACAAACAATAAAGAACAGGACTCTCGTCAAGGTATTTGTAAAATTAATTTACATTTTAATATAGGTTGAAATTAGCATAAATTAGAACATATTCACTGCTAGAACAAATTCAAAACACCATAAAAGGGGGGGGGCACAGATATACCAAATGATCAATGGAATTTTTACAACATATGGCTGTCAAGAATGTGGTACAAAATATAATCAGAAAACAGAAAAATGAGCATCATGAACCTTGGACATAAATTGATACCAAGCATTGGGAGAATAAAAACATAAAAACACTGGAAGTACTGTTCAATATGGATGAAACATCTCTTTAAAAGTTTCTAAGACAAAATTAATTCAAATAATGTGTATTATTTCCTCTTAAAAGCTTCCGTTATATTGTCCCTCCTTAATCAGACACCCTCTCTATAGCCATCGAATTTCAAAGTCCAAATTTTCAAAAATAATTAAGTTTATACGTAAATTACTCCCTTGTTAAATTGCCATCCTCACTTATAGTAAAACAAGGGGTGTACTGAGGTTTGTATATCTAAAATAGGCTGCTGACGAAAAAAAATCAACAAGTAATCGCTTTCCTTTGCTAATAGGTTGCATGTTACGAATTCCAAAAGAAATAGTGTATAATCCAGAGTCGTAACGGTAAAAACGGTAAATTCCAGAATAAAAAAAGTGGAATTTCGGTCTATTTAAAGCGGAAAAAAATCAGGTCTGATAATCAGGCTGATTTACATATTGTGTATTAAATAGTTATTGGACTTACATAGTATAAAAGTGCTTCAAAGAGCACTATAAAAGGAAAATATTGATAGATTTATTATTAAGTCAATTTTCTATGCAAACATTTGATATTTTGGTCAAGGTTCATATAAAATTGTTGTCATATATAAATATTTGAACAATTTTATATACTGTACAGTGTAAATGACTTTAGTAAGATTTAACTTTACATACAGTAACAGGATTTACAGGCACTTGGTACATACTGATCATTAGTCATCATTCCTAGACAAACCAAGCATAGTTCAACTGCTTGTACCAAGGCAAACAAATTACATTAGTGAAGATTCAACACAGTCACCCGTCACTGAACTGTTACTGACCAAATCATAGTATTTATCAAATATACCCCCCCCCCCTACCACCAAAATCATATGAGCTAGGGACAGTAGGATCTTTATTCAGAACATCAGGATTGTACCTGGAATTTGTCTATTAAATTTGATATCTATATGGGATTTCATGTCATCTATTTACATAAATCTACAATGCACTTTTCATAAACACATGAATTTTGTAACAAACTGTTTCAAATGTAACTTGTTAGAATTCACATCAACTGTAGTACGTTACAGAATAGACCAATATATATATATATATATATATATGTATATTATAATCATTAATACTATGGTCTTAAACATTCTGTGAAATCGATCTGAAATAATCTGAAAAAACCCATAGTGTTAGTAAATGACTGAATTTCAACCAATTCCAAACGATAATGTATTGGTAGATTTATTTGATCTAAAAGCCGACAAAAATGGATATCGGAATCGTTTACATTTTTACACAATTGTGAATACATAAAACAAAATGAATCGACATAGACAGACTCACTTTAAAATTATGCAACAAAATAAATGAATGGCAAACAATGTGCTGAATAGTGCAATATTGTATTATATGATAAAACACAATTCCCTATAGAAACAATAAGTAATCAATTTACTGGAAAATTAATGCACTCCTTTATATTTTCTGAACAACATTGCAGCATCATGTTAAAGCTTTCATAAAATATCCAAATCTTAGTATACATAATATGATGGTTGGTTGATGTCGAGATTTGTTTGCCAATTACCATATTTTTAGGACGACATGTCAATGCAATTTTTTTCGTTATTTTTTAATGTTGATTTTTTTTTACAAGAGAATTATGTTAAATTAGACCTATAGTCCAGGACTGACTTACACAAACCTTAATTAAATTTAAGTGTCCATTAAAACTTAATTGACACTTAAAATTACTTCAAATCATGTACATGAAATTAACTTACACTTAAGGTTTAGTTTGATTTATGGTGTTTAATGCCACTTTCAATAATATTTCAGTTATACCATGGCGGTCATTTTTATTGGTGGAGGAAACTGGCCATGGAGTACCTGAAGAAAACCAAAACACACAATTTTTTTTGACTCAAATTTAATTGAGGTTTGTGCAACCCAGTCCAGAATACACAGTAATTGATGGTTAAATAAATGATAAATGGTTAATGAGAGAAATCTATAGAAAACAGTATATATTCCCATAATGCCTCACACAGGATGTTATTGTCATGGTACTTACTCTTTCTCCCATGATCCGCTAAAATAACAATTTACAAACTTGATATGAATGTTTAAGGTATAAAAAATAATGTGCTCGAGAAATGTACCAATGAGTTTTTCCACACAAAATGGAGAATGTATAAAACTGGTTGTCAAGCAAAACTCCAAAAGAAAGAAAAAGTTGAGTGAGAAAGAAGAATTGCATAAAAGAAGATAAGAGTTTATATTTATTTTTAGTTTGATAGACCCTTGCATCAAGAGGCATGCAATTATTCTGCATTTGTTCACGACACTTTTGCGTGAACCCAGAAGGAGTAATTTTAGACCTTGCTTGTTTGAGACAAATACTTAACTCGTCCAGGTGAATTTTTGACAAGCCAGTCAGATTCAGATATGGTGAATTTTAGTATGCTGTGATTACAGACAAAAAGATATGACAAGACCCATTTTTCTGTAATCTAACTTGCCTTACCAATCCCATTTTATTCAACAAAATTTGTTTCTATTTTCACATGTACTGTTGGAGTCCGGTGTTTTGATGCACCCCCTGAGTAGATGCACTACGCTTTATGAAACCGCTTGCAAGCTATAAACCTATCTGAATAAAGTTCAACCTATAAAATGTATGTTTGAACTGTTTCCTGTTAGGGTTGGGAATTTGACAATTTTAATTTTTTTACATTGTGAGTTCAACCAAAATTTTGATGAATAATTAAGACAGCTAAGACCAATCAACACATTGCATTAAACTGTCACATAAAAAGTTGCCCAGTAAAATGCCTGAACATTCAACCCAACAGAGTTACAGATAGATTATATAACTGACCATTTTTTTTCCCTTCGTCAGCAAGATTCAAACCTACACTGTTAGTTCACCGAAGTATCAATACACTAAAGCATAATGGTGAACCATTTAGCCCCTTCCGTTAAATCCACAATATAAAGATATAGTTTTATTAATTAACATATGAATTGGTAAGCTCAAGGCTGTCATTATATCAGTGTTTTAATGTGTAGTGATGGTATATACACATGTATTTATATTTCACTCATTATTAACGGCATTTTAACCCCGCTGAACCAGTGGTGGAAAAATCTGTAATTCTCTAGAGGATTAAAATGTCTCGTGCCTTTCCCCACATTTGACTCGTTTGACGGCTTTTTGAAATAAAGTTCGTGTTAAATAATGGGAAAAACAAATTCTCCTTCAGTTGCCCATGTGGGTTACGATATTTCTCCACTCTCGAGAGTTAAAATTAAAACCTGACGGCTTGTGGTTAAAATTTTTAATTTAATTCTCTTGAGTGGAGATATATCGTAAACCCACGGGCAAATGATGGAGAATCTATATACATGGGGAATTACCTAAATAATTTAAATCATCATAAAAATATATGCTGTGATCTCATATAATATAAATTTGTGGTGGGGGAGGGTTAATTATATTCACTGTATCACTAATTAATGTATATGTATGCTGTGACATCTTATTTTATAATTTGGAACACTTATATAACAATATATGCACTATAAAACTGATACTTATTATATACCAACATTTTGTTACTTATGTACCCAGGGCATTCCATAGCAGCTGGGCACAGTGCAAATTTAATTGCATTTTATCCCGGCTACTTCATATTCAAAAATGAAAATGTCAAAGTGAAAATAAAATATGGCTTTTTTTTGTATACTGGTTTACCGTTTATCTTTTTGCAATTTAAATTGCTCAAACTGAGAATTAAAATAAGGGGGAAAGAATGACAATTTGGGAAATTTTGCATGATTTTAGATTATTTTTCATTGGGAAAGGTCTTTTACCAGACCCTGGGGAAGGAGAGAAAACTTTCTGCCTTTCTACTTTATGATTGTCACCTCCTATCTGAAAATGAGTAGAATGCCTGTGTACTGCTTTAATTCTTTTATTAGACAATCTTTCTTAAATGATGATAAAGAAATAGTACTAGTAGGTGTATTATTTTGTAATAACTGACTGATAGTGATTTCCTAGCATTCTGAAAGGAACATTGAATATTTTACATGTTGCATAAACATTTATAAAGGGTTATATCCAATTTCTATAGCACTAAATAAATAAATAAATTCATTTTCTAAATGCTTCTGCCACTAATGACCTTTGTATTCTTCAAACTTTTCATTTTATATACATGTATATTGTTATACTTAATGTGGACAAAAGTCATTCCCCCCCCCCTTTTTTTTTTCTTTTTTTAGAAATATCATTATATTTCATATGCATGATCATATTGTAGTTGGATTTACTACCTGTCCAATCAGTGCCTATCACTACGACAATTGGGAGTTCAAATCACGCTCATGGCATGGTGTATGACGGCAGGTCGGTGGTTTTCTCTGGGTACTACATGTAAGGTTTCATCCACCAATAAACTGACTGTCACGATATAACTGAAATATTGTTGAAAGTGGCGTTAAACCAACCATCACCAATCCAATCAGTTCCTATCACCACTAAAGTTGGGAGTTTGAATCCCGCTCATGGTGAGGTGTATTCGATACAACATTATAAGATAAAGTTTGTCAGTGACTTGCGACAGGTCAGTGGTTTTCTCCGGGTCCTCCAGTTTCATCCACCAATAAAACTGACCGCCACGATATAACTGAAATATTGTTGAAAGTGGCATTAAATACTATAACCCTACATTTCATATAGAACCTGATATTATTTTACCATTATATTGAAATTTTTTTGCAGGTTCATATTCATATTTTTTTTAATATTTTCATTTGTGTCTTTTATAAACATGTATTTGAACTTTTGATGACACAATTACTTACCTATAAGTAAATTATGACATGTTTAACTCATGATTTCTTAAAAAGGATTGGTCAAAAAATTATTAAAGGATTGATCGCAAATTTTGTACGGTTCATGAAGAAATAACCTCAATCAGGTTGTACACATCCTTGCGTATTATGCGGTGTGTACAACCTGATTGAGGTTATTTCTTCATGAACCGAACAAATCATTTCGATCAATCCTTGTAAATTAATTCAAACTTTTTTTGTTATGATATTGAAAAATATATTCTTTTTTTCAAAATAAGGCAAATAGTCGAAAATAATTTTAAATAACCTCAAAGGTGCCTCTATTAAAGAAAATCATCTGATGACAACGGCATGTGACGCCTTGAAAACGACGTCTATTTTTCGATTCCGTTCATTAACAAATAACCTCAACTTTTTAAACCAATCAAAACAGGTATAAAATGATATGTGACTAAAATTAATTTATATTGAAATAAGAATATGAAACTACAAATAAATCTGAATTCAATGGTATAAATTTCATCAAAATTGCATAAAAAATGACTTCAGGATTTTTTTTTTTAAAGCAATGTTGTTTTATATGAAATAATATAGGGATATTTCGAGGAAAAAAAGGACTGATTTTTGTCCACATTATATATATTAATTTTTTACATCGATCATTGTCACTAAACATAGGACAAGAATCGTCAATACGTGTACAATGTTGGAGGGTAATTCTATGCACCGTCCGATTCGGCTCATATCTATGCTATTCATAGTAGTACACAGAATTACAAAGTGCGCAGAATTTCCCGTAATGACTGTACATGTATTCTGGACAAGCACTAATACTAATACATCTTCCTGGAAAGGGTAAAAATTACAAAAATTAGATAAAAAAAAAAAAACACTGATCAACATGTCTATTAAATTTAAACCAAGGTATATTAATAACAGACTAAAGGATTAACATTATGGGTTAAATATTAAAATCAGTAATATACACTCTACACTGGTTAACAAATTATTCTTTGAACAACCTGACCTGTCAGATAATACCAGCAGCCATGACATTTTCGTTACTTTTTAAATTACGGCGCCATGACGTTTTCTTTGCTTATAAATTACATAGCCATGACCTTTTCTTTGCTTTTTAAATTACACTGCCATGACATTTTGTTTGTTTTTTTAAATTACGCAACTATGATGTTTTCTTTGCTTTTTAAATCAGGGACTAAACAAAGCAGTTGCCAACTGGGCTCCAAAAAATAACAGTTTTAGTAGTCCATGAAAAATTCAGTGGGACCAGCAACTGACTTTGCACATGAAATATTCAAAATTTCAGTAGCCATCTGGATTACTGTCGAAAAATTCTCAGGGGCCCAGGCTAAATTCTAGTGGTCTTAGGCTACTAGGCCCATGGTTTAAATAACAATATGTTCATGCAAACTTGAAAAAAAACTTTCCTTAAGGAACATCCGAGTATATTATCATGATTCTGTATACAAGAAATTATCATACGAAAAATTCTTTTCTTTTAAAAACGTGAGGAAAAAAATCGCATTGAAGAACAAACAGTACATTATATATATATAAATGAAATTGTCAAAGAAATATAATTCCTTTCTTTTATTTTAGAAAATAATTTGGTTGTAAATCCAATAATTATTCCAAATTAATTAATTTTCTTTTACATGCATAATATCTGACAGGTCAAAACAAAGAGTTCCAATAATCAGGAAAATATTTCACATAAAATAATTACCACCAAGCTGGCGACGCCCCTCTAGGAAATGAAAAGAAATAGAAAAAATACTACATAAGACAGAGTACATAATTAATACATGCATGCATACAGTATCTGTTCTTATTAGTCATAAATATATTAAAGCAACTTTGACATTTAAGTTTGTACTGGAAGCAAGATGCATGCAGTTACGTTTTCATTTTATTGTTAGCCATAATAGTTTATAGTCTTATTTTTCACTGCTGTTTGTGTTTGTGTGCAAAAAGCTATCAAACCAAGGGTGGATGTCCTGAAAGTCACATAATTGGAACACAAAGCATGCTTGGAGGTGTGTGTTAAAAAAAAAACTATGTATCGGCACACGGGGGAATGTCCTGAAGGTCACATAACGGGACCACAAAGCATGCTTTGCCGTATCTGTTCAAAAACCTATGTATCGGCACATGGGGGAATGTCCTGAAGGTCACATAACGGGACCACAAAGCATGCTTTGCTGTGTTTTTATAAAATCTATGTATCGGCACATGGGGGGAATGTCCTGAAAGTCACATAACAGGACCACAAAGCATGCTTTGCCGTGTTTTTATAAAAACCTATGTATCGGCACATGGGGGAATGTCCTGAAATATATATAAATATAACGGGACCACAAAGCATGCTTTGCCGTGTTTTTATAAAAACCTATGTATCGGCACATGGGGGGAATGTCCTGAAAGTCACATAACAGGACCACAAAGCATGCTTTGCCGTGTTTTTATAAAAACCTATGCATCGGCACACAGGGGAATGTCCTGAAATTTATATAAATATAATGGGACCACAAAGCATGCTTTACCATGTTTTTACAAAAACCTATGGCTATGTATCGGTGAAGGGGAATGTCCTGAAATTTATATACATAATAGGACCACAAAGCATGCTTTTGAATTAAATTTTGTAGCGATTCTTCTCCAGGTAATCTTTGTTGAAATATTTTTACAATGATAAGGGAGACTTCTGTATACCATGACAAATGTTACTTACCATATTAACTGGACTATTAGTCAATAGGAACTAAGCTCTTATTGGTATGTAAACAATCTCCATAAACTTATAATGGCTAAAATATGTTTTTATGTGAGTGAGGAATGAGTAAGTGATTGCTTAATGCCATGTGAGCATTTTTTTCAGCCCTATCATGGCGAGAATAAGTTACTTTTGACAAGATGATAATGATGATGTCTGCTTTGTACTAGAACAACACACATAGTTGGAATTATTTAGTGCTAGCTCTCTGAAACAAGTAAATTTTATCTGTATTGTAGGAGTATTTAGCATAATTTTGTAGCGCTAGCTCTCTGAAACAACAGTCAATTTTATCTGTAGGAGTATTTAGCATAATTTTTTAACGCTAGCTCTCTGAAACAACAGTCAATTTTATCTGTAGGAGTATTTAGCTTAATTTTTTAGCACTTAGAGCTCTCTGAAACAACAGTCAATTTTATCTGTAGGAGTATTTAGCATAATTTTTTAGCACTAGCTCTCTGAAACATCAGTCAATTTTATCTGTAGGAGTATTTAGCATATGGCTAAGTCAAGTGTAATGTGATTAATGAAGAAAGTAGTCCAATTCAATCTGTGGATTGATTGGTTGTTTGTTGCTTAACGTCCAGTGGCAAATATTTCATGCATATTCACGACGCTAATCTGTAGGAGTTTTAAGATTTAGGGTTAGAGTGTTTAATGCCACTCTCAACAGTATTTTAGCTATATTGTGGCAGTCAGCAAACCGAAGAATCCGGACATAGTTTTAAGCATATGACTTTAGAGTGTAATGCCACTAATGAATAATGCCAAAACGATTCCTATCCATCAAACAGTTCACATATTATTATTTCATCGAGGCTAAAAATACTATTTGGTAAATACATGTAAATTGTATTTATACATTGTTTGTTCTTTATACCCCAGTAAATCAATTCCAGAATCGCTTAAACACGAAATCTAAAGAAATTTTGTGATTGAACTTTTAACGAACTAACAAAGCATACATGCTAAATATAATAACTGGCTTTAACAATGTTTTAATTATGTCTATTGGTTTATATATATTTAAGCCTAAATAACTTTGTTAAATGTCTTTTAGGGTTTGAAATACATACAATGTATATAATCAACCTTCAACATGTGTTTAACATGTTCAATTGTGCCTATTAAAAATACACTGCTGTGAATCCTATATTTATGTTTTTTAGTTGTTTTTTGTGTTGTTATTTGGGGGGGAGGGTTGTATATATTTGCTGCTGTGAATCCTTTATGTTTTTTGTTTGTTTTTGGTTCTATATTTTAAGGAGGGACAAAGGGGTTTGCCCATTGCCTATCAAAATGTGAAAACAGTAAAAAAGTGGTCTCTCCCATTGGAAATTAGCTATTTCTATATCAATATATGTACATTTACTAGGAATTTTCACATTTCTAAAGGAAATATTTCATGTTTTCTTGCAAAAGACAACAATATATCGCCAACAAATAAATTGGGGGCTATCCCATGTTACATAGAAAGGCCTTAAAAGTTAAATAAAATGCCGTCCATATTTGATCTCTTATATGTCTTACTCTGACTGATAAATGAAGAATTTAGCTTCTATGGCCTGATGACATGGCTAATAAGATAAGATAATAAGATATGTCTAAAGATATTTCCATTGTACGATTTATCTTAAATCATATTTCTTTTCAGCAGTAAGTCATGTGCATATATTCTTTTTTATTTTAAGAATGATATCTACAATGTATCTTTAAACAATAAATAAGTTCCTGATAAGTTATCAGTAATACACAACTTGATAATAACAGACTTGAACAAATACAAATTGCTTTTCTCAAAATTTTAAAAATGTACTTGGGACAAATTAAAGCCACCTTTCCAAAAGTAAAAAAAATTGAGACTTGGGCAATTTACTTTTAAAATATTTTAAAAAGAGACTTGATCAAATTAAAACCACCTTTCCAAAAGTAAAAAAAATTGAGTCATGAGCTATCTACTTTTAACAAATAAAAAAAAAAAAAAAAAAACTTGATCAAATTAAAATTGTCTTTCAAAAAGTTTTAAAAAAAAATGAGACTTTGACTAAAATTAAAACTGTCTTTCAGAAAGTAAAAAAAAAGAATATCTGTGTGCAAGGTTTTTTTTTGCACATGTACGTAAAAAAAAAAACTCAACATTTTTTGTTGTTGAAATTAATATTGTGACCAGAATTTAAATCTTAGTAAATTTTCTGACTTCACAACAATGCAGCAAATTGAACTATAATTTAATAATAAATTTACCGTGTCATAGTAATATCAATTGAACACTTATAAAGATTGATTTCTTATATATACGTCACTGTGTATCATTGTGTACCATACAGATAACAAATATATCCTATCAATATTATAAATAATACATGTATACAGGGTTAACAGAGGTTATTAACAAAAATAATGAGATCAATTTCAACAGACGGATTGTAAATAAAAAAAAAACATGTGTCAAATTTCACAATTCTTTTCTTTCTAAACAAATTAAACAAACGGAGATACAATGATTCATTGAAAGATTTTGGTTTTTATTTAACATAAATTTCAAAAAATATTAAACATTTTTAGATATTATATTGTAGATAGTTTTTTTTATTCTATTTAATTCCAAGTATAACCAAAATAAAATTAAATATTTTTAAATATTATATTCTAGATATTTAAAGTGAGGTCATTTTACATAACATGATTCTTAAAAGGAAAAAATGCAGTAAAAATTTTCTGAGAAAAGAATATCCCTAAATTACTGTTATAGTGTAATTCTCTTGTATGGACTTCCTGGTATATGATGATTGGAGGTGAAGCCAGCAGGTAAAACTCAGGATTTGACGTCTTTCAATGGAAAATTTGAATTTTATTTTTATAAAATAAAATAAAATAAAGCTGTCATATTTGAAAGAAATCATTTATAAAATAAAATAAAGCTGTCATATTTGAAAGAAATCAAAACAGAGATCTTATTGTCAACAAAGACTAGAGATTAATTTAATTACTATAATTAACTTAGGGGTCGTGGGGGT
This sequence comes from Gigantidas platifrons, assembly GCA_002080005.1. Classification (NCBI taxonomy): domain Eukaryota; kingdom Metazoa; phylum Mollusca; class Bivalvia; order Mytilida; family Modiolidae; genus Gigantidas; species Gigantidas platifrons. Next base: position 350,037 of record MJUT01011850.1, read on the forward strand.
CGTGTGGTAGTTGGATTATAACTACCTGTGCATTCAGTGCCTATCATCACTAACATTATGAGTTTGAACTCTGTGCAGGTGAGGTGTACTCGATTCAACATTATGTGATAAAGTTTGTCAGTGACTTGCGTCAGTTCAGTGGTTTTCTCCGGGTACTCTGGTTTCTTCCACCAATAAAACTAACCGCCACAATATAACTGACAAATTGTTGAAAGTGGCATTAAACATAATAAATCTAACTCTATAATTAACTTATGTAGATAGATATCAAATAATTAATTAACATTGTAGTCTATATGTAGAATGAATCCTGAGGATTATGCTTGGCTTCACAAATGCTAATCATCGATTGGTCAATTTTGCACTTACATAATGTGATGTCACTTCGTACAAGAGACTTCTCCTAGCAGTCAAAAATCTATTAATTTTTTGACTTAAGAAAATATTTAGTGTTTAAAATCAAACAAAATTACAAACTTCGACATAATACTTTAAAAGTTTCTCTTTGTTTTGACAAAACCCAATGGTGTGTTATCATGAACATTTAATAAAACATTATCTAACATTAAAACATCCTTGTGTAACAAATACGAATGAATTAGAATACAGTACCTCAATTATTGTTAAAATGGTCGTTATAAAAATCTTTAGCAATTGATTACTTCTGAAAATTACAATGGAGATAATATTAAATTTAAATATTATTCAATTTGATTTTTTTTTTCATCAATTTATATACCTATCCTTCTAAAAATGATTTCAAATGAATTTGTACTTAATAAATGTATAGGAACGATCGTCTTTAAAAGTGCATAATGGCGTAAACATGCACTTAAAGTTTCAAGTTTTACAAGTACTCCAACAAATTACGAATTTACAAGTATTAGATAAATATTTATATCAACATAACACAACTTTTAGACTTTTGTCGTCAACAAATGTTTTCATTTTAACATTAATCATGTGTTATTATTGATAGCTGTGTCGTTTATCCTGTGTTTATGATTTTCAGTTCACAATTGTGGTATTTTTCTAACTGTAGGTGTAATCCAGTTCAACCTTGATGTGTCGACATGGAAGTCAATGAGTTTAGTTGGAGAATTTTAATTGGTTTGGTTTGGTTTTTTTTGGTTTTAACACCACTTTCAACAATATTCAAATTTTTGCTATATCGTGGCGGTCAGTTTTATTGGTGAGGAAACCGGAGTACCCGCAGAAAACCACAAATTTTAATTGGAAACAGATTAACAAAAGCATTTATGCTTGATTCCAAATCCACATTTTGCAATGATTGTATACTTTCTATCATTTATATTTTCTAGCATAAATATCACTTAAACCAATGATTTTACTTTAAATTAGCAGAGTATTTGTAATTCGAGTTAATGCCGAGTTGAATTAAACGAAAGCCTATTACGAATGGACCAAATTCTTATTTTGAGTTATGGTAGCCAATTAAACACGTACACATATGAGTTTAAGACAGCTGTGTTGTTTATTTATGTTTTTCGAATCACAATTTTTCTGATTTTAAGTGATTACATCTGTAGTGTAATGGTTAGAATGTTCGTTTCGAGTGTTTTAGATCATACGTTCCAGTCATGCCCAGTCAAACAAAACACTATGGAATTCATATTTGCTGCTTCTCCGCTAAGCACCGCAAGAAGGAGTAAGAGCAAAGACTGGTTGGCTTGGAATCAAGATAACGTGTCAGAGTGAAGTGACATGTCTAACCATTTACTGTTGTTTCAGTGAGCTAGCACTATAAAACTCCAACTAAGTGTGTTGGTCTAGTACAAAGCGGAGATCTTCATCATCATCTCATCAAAATGTTACTTGTTCTTGACATAAAATACGTGAAAAATCAACTCCGTTGCATTCAACAACACTCACTCACTCTAAATTCTAATAGATGTTTTCCCAATTATAAATCTACTGAGATAATTATGTCAAAGGAAACAGAAGTAAGATCTTGGACTCGAGTTAAATTTGACTCACATCTAAACTGGGATATTAAATTAAACCTCAAGGCAGATCGTCGTGATCATACCAGGCAGTGCTAGAAATTAGGCAATTTACTTTTTAATTGAACCCCCACCCCCAAAAAAGCAACTTTTAAGGCAGAAATCTTTCAAAAACTATCGTAATTATGTTTTTTTTTTAATTTTAATACAAATAGGGGGGAGGAAGAGAGTTTGAGGTAGAGTAACAGATTTACAGTAAACCAACAAAATTTTAAGATTAGTCATTTAACACAGCTTTATAGTACTTTGTAGATAGTGTTACTGCAAGTGCTAAAACTACTACTGCATGCAATTACTACAGTTATGAAGCCTATACTAAACCTACCTAAAGACCATGGCTCAAGTTCCGCTTTTCCGTAACGTATTTGCTTAAACCCTTCAAAACCAGCACAAACATAATTTTCCCCATCGCTTAAATCTTCAATGTCTGTTACACGTCTTCCACCAGAGGGTGTAAATATCTGCCGCACACCGTATGGCAAATTCAAGTTATTAGGTAGCTTTCCAGTTAAATCGTTCAAAAGATCGTTAAAGTTGAAATATCTATGAGGAGTAATATAGAGTTTCTTCCCTTTAAAGTAACGATCTCCGTTCACATAGAATCTCACTTTCCGAGGACGTCGTAAATCTCTATATCTTTCTTCCGTCACATCTTTGTGGGCCTGCGACACTGACAGCAGGTTGTGGACCCGATTTCTAGGCATGGTCGCCGTCATTTGTGTATTTGGATATTACAGTCTCTATGTCAAAAAAGTATATGGCTTCCGTAATACTTTCAGTTTATGTTAGTGATCACGGAGTTCACCATCTTAAGTCCAATTCTGGAAAACCCTGTAATATAAAAAAATGTTAAATATTAGTTTTTAATTTCTTATCACCACTAGCATTGCAATCCCGCTCAGTGAGGTGTACTCAATACAACTTATTGTGATAAAGTTTGCCAGTGACTTGTGGCAGGTCAGTGGTTTTCTCTGGGCACTACAGTTTCCTCCACCAATAAAACTGACCGCCACGATATAACTGAAATATTGTTAAAAGTGGCATCAAACACCATAAACCAACCAACCAGTGGGGTCAGGAGGCTTTATAAATTTCCAGGTAATTATCTTCGTATGATTTTTTAATAATTTACCTATTAACACATATATTGTACGTACATGTAGATAAAACAAAAATCAGTCAATTTTAATCCAATGATATCTGTGAAAAATCAGGAACGACTTGTTTTCCTCATACATAATGGATTAGATTAAGTAAAAATAGAAGATTAAACAGTAATGGTAAACAATATTATTAACCAATGACTCCTCTAACAAATCTCAAACTTCTAAACGCATAACAGACCATGATGGAAATCTAATCCTGGTTCGATGAGACAGGCAAAAAAAAATATGGTGACTTTCAGAGGTGAAAATGCATGGAAAATTAAGAAAAAGTATCATTATCATTTCTGAGTGTATGTTCAAAATTCAAAACCACATCAGTGGTCTAATGAACAATGTACTCGCCTCAAGTGTGGTAGATCGTGGGTTTGAGCCTCGCTTGGGTCAAACCAAGGACCATAAATTGATTTTGCTGATTCTCCGCTAAGCACACAGTACTAAGGAGTACCGGTAAGAGCAAGAGTAAGAGACTGGTTGCCTCGGAATCAGGATAATGTGTCTGAGTAAAGGGACATGTCCATTGGTAGACTGTTGCTTCAGAGAGTTTGTCTTACTTCTTAATACTGCACGTATAGCAGAGATGCAACAAATACCAATTTTATATTCTGTGGTTATGGAAAAAGAATCTACATGATATATTTTCTAAATTATTCAGAATTAAAATCATTAGAGGATTAACCAGCAATGTTTGGATGCCATTGATTTAAATGATGATAAGTCCATATAAATAAACATTGAATATTATATCAACTTTAAAGGGTAACACTGTTTGTTCATGTATACAACCAAAACCATTAATTTGTAGCATAGTAAAGTTAACACAGTAATCTTGAAACCTGATACACTTATTAAAATTTGTTCCCCATTCTTTCTTCTTTTTTTGTTTGTTAAATAAGTGGAGAAATGGGGCTGGAGTTATACAATGAACATAGAGTAAATTGCAGAAAAGTAAAAAATATATTGTGGAAATTAAAAAACAACTTTCCAAAATAATTGTGAAAATTGCAATTTGTCTGTTATATTACAATATGCCCAGTTGAACCTTGAAGTCTACAGGAGCTAATATACATTCAGGCAGAAGGCAAATCCATCATTCACTTTCCCTGCATAGGATGTTTAAATAAAAACGTAAATATCAAATTTAATGCACATGGCACGTTTCTGGAATTCAACACATTCCAAACATAGTCAGAATAATCAAGGCTAAAAATAAAAGACCTTGATGTTCTAGAAAATGAGAAGAAAATATCAATATGAACCAAAAAACAATTCACTTGTCAATTAACTAAATATTGCCTTATAGATAATTATTGCCTGCAACAGATAATTGTCTCCTGCAATGGGATGTTATATTGATTCAGGACACTTTCATAGGTGGAAAATTATTTTCTAATCCGATTAATACTGAGAGGTACCATTTATAACTGTAGGATTTGTCTTTATTATAAGTCAAAGAGGTGGAAAGGTATGGATAATTATACTGAAAATGGAACTGCATCACAAACCATCATTTATCAACATAATGACTGGTCTACAGTACTTGTGTTGTAAAGAAAACAGGATACTAGTATGAGTGTTTTGGTCTAAAATCGTCAACAGTTTGAGTTTGATTATCTATTTCTGATTTTATTTTTACACAGAGCTAATAAAAATAAACATTTCATCCCAACCAAAGGCCCTTTGAATTTCTTGCTCTCATAAACTTTCCAATCTTTTGACTTTTTTTTCCAGAAATGTGTCATGTGCACTAAATTAGATATCTGCGGTTTTATTACAGTCATAATCATACTCTCTGTACCCATAATTCCAGTCATGAACTAATTGTCAAAATTCTACAGTATTTGCTAGAGTCACATAATATTGTAGATTCGGTGGGCGAATTTCTGAGGCACCTTACTTTGGTTTCTAATCTAGATAGGGGTGTACATTTCTGAGACACCATATTTTGGTTTTCAATCTAGATTGGGGGAGGGAGTAAATATCTGAAGCACCTTAATTTGGTTTTCAATCTGGGTTTGAAAGGGGGTAAACTTCTAAGTCACTTTAATTTGGTTTTCAATTTACATAATATTTGACATATTTCATCCATTCTTTGTATATTAAGAAGTACTGGTATCAGGCCATGGTCAGAAACAGTGAAAAAAAATACAGTAGTTCCTCTCTTGTAAGGCCACTCCCACCAACGGCCACCCTCTTATCGGGCAAGAATTCAGATGCACTGGTATAGTAAAATACTACTAAATGGTCTCATTCAAGAGCCCATCCCTCTTATGAGTTCACTTTTTCAATGCAGAAGAGATAGCCCTATAAGCTTGTGTTTCAGTACATTTCGTGTATATTGAAAGCTAAGTATTTGCACCCTAATTGATGACATTGGTCCCAGACATCTTGGAACATTTTTTGCCAAACGGATATGACATGGAACGGGTGAAGTAGGTCAGGAAAACACATGTATGATTTTTAAAGATCTTTATAACTACATGTACATGTAAGCATAAATTAATTCTACCTGTAAATCTGTTTTATATAATTCAATGTCAAATTATTACAGGTAAAATCTATTAAAAAGATTTAAACATGATCAAAGGTAATGATTAAATCATAAATAATATCAAAATAATTCATCTCATGTGTTGATTGAATTATTCTATCACAGTCTGTGATCTTAACACTGGTCATAATGGCCCTGGCCAGTAAAAATTAGAGGGGAGCAGTATGGTGTTTAACACCACTTTCTATCATATTTCAGTTATATTGTGGCAGGCAGATTTTTTGGAGGAAACCAGAGTACCCGGAAAAAAACCACTGACATGCTGCGAGTCACTGACAAACTTTATCACATAATGTTGTATGGAGTACACCTCGCAATGAGCCCATGAGCGGAATTCTGGCCACTAACTTCTGAAGTCTAAAATCGTGGACTGCTATCACTCCATTAAAATAAATGAGCAAGTCTTGTGAAGTCCATCTTAAACGCTAAAGAACCCAGTGTAACAGCTCATGATGAGTGGTCCATAGGAGACCTGTTGCACTGGCTAAATTCTCCGTCCCTACCCATCATCTTTCCTTGTTTCGAGTCCCGTGGCGTTTAATTTTTTTAATGTTCTCGTCCTGAATATAGGTGAAAAATTGCTTGCTGGACGTTAAACATCAATCAATCAACCATCTTAAACTTTACTATTTTCTTAAGGTCGGAACAGTAACTTCTGAAGTCTAAAAGTCATAGTCAACTATTAAATTCATTAAAATAAATGAGTAAGTCTTGTGAAGTTCATCTTAAACTTTACTATTTTCTTAAGGTCAGAACAGTAACTTCTGAAGTCTAAAAATCATAGTCAACTATCAAATTCATTAAAATAAATGAGCAAGTCTTGTGAAGTCCATCTTAAACTTTACTATATTTTTAAGGTCGGACCAGTAACTTCTGCAGTCCAAAGTCGTAGAGTAGGCTGCAATCAAATTCATTAAAATATATGAGCAAGTCTTGTGAAGTTCAGCAATATGTCAAATAACAACTTTTTTTAATATAATGTGTAGATGAAAGGTTCTGATCAAGAATGTGATCGATACAATCCTGTAGAAGATCAGCTGATTATATCAGATATTACTGTTAGTAATCAACATGATATTGATTAGAGGATATTATAAACCTTGACATTTACCCTGAAGAGAGCTAACCATAGATAAAAAATAATCTCCAAACAAAATGTCATTTATTTGAAAGTAGAAATAAAGTATCAGGGAACAACTTTTTTACTTTTACGGGGTGTGAGATTATGCCTTTTTTAATTTCTGCAGTCAAATCTTATAAAACAATAAATATCTTAATCTACAAGATACAACAAAATAAATGATCTGACCCTGCAGTTTTCAACAAGAATTTTGGTAAAATTTGAAGAAAAAAAGCTTTTTCATGTCCAAAAAAAATACAATGTAATCTGATTTTTGTTTCATGTAATATCAAATTCTGGTTCATGTTGTGGGAAAACATAATGCCCTTCCTATCTAAAAGTTAATGGTCGGTCCCTATACAGTAAAAGTGACTTATGGCGGCACATTCTTCATATTTTTTTTATGAATAATTCAACAAATATAAAAGACAGCCTCGTTAAGGTTCTAAATGATTTACTTTTAATAAGCTACCATTTTTTTGCCGCCACCACTTTTTTTGGCAAAATTAAACAAAACTGCATTTTTTAGAATGGAAGCAAAAAATCTTCAGTATACCAAGAGGTTTAACTAAGGGTACGCTTTAAACTTCTTTTTACATTTTTATTTCTTTGCTTGCCTTAGAACCATTACTGTCTTTCATACCTAATGAAAACAATGTCAGATTGTTTACACATAGAGTTCAATCCATGTGGAAAATAACACAAAATGTGTCACTCTGTTTTCTAACCAATATGTCCTAAAGCCACATATGTAACTGTAAAAAAACATACAGTAAAACCTGTCTTATGTGACCATATAAGGGAACATTGAAACAGTCATACAAGACAGGTGGTCCCTTCACACAGGTGATTGTAAGTTAATAATTAATGCCCTACAAAGGGAATCTGATGGTCAACCATTCAACCAATTTCAACAAAACGAACAATTCCCCTTCATCCCAACACGCCAAACATAAAAAAGGTGACGTTAGAAATCCAGATTCTGGCTTGGGACAGGCACAAAAATGTGGCAGGACTTAACTGGTTAATTATAATAGTATCCCAACCCTCCCCTCTTGATAAATGAATCTCCAGCGGCAATACATACATGTATAAGCAAGCGATAAAAAAAAGTTCACACAAGACAAGTCATTGCTGGATCTCCAATGGCAATACATGTATAAGCAAACAATAAAAAAACAGTTCACACAAGACAAGTCATTGTTTAATAGAGGTGGCCACTGAGGCAGGTCTGACTACATTAAATTCTATAATGATCAGTTTAAACTACCGGTACTTTAGAAATATTTTCACAATGCCAAATATTTAAACTTTAGAAGTTTTAGTTTCCTTTCATTTTAGTGTGAAGACACAGAGACCACATTTAACTAACATATCAGTAACTATAGGAAAACCTGTCTAAAATGAACCTCCTTGGGATCAACTTTTGTGTTTGTAATAGACAGGTGTTCAAGGCTTGCAATATTTTTAAAGTGTACCAGTACTTTATTATTAACATTGGGTACTTTTCCTGAAAATTTGAACAATTTTCATGAATATCTTATGCAACACTCTTTGAAATGAGGAGGTACCAATTACTATTTTAAGTGGGTAAGTCTCAACATCTGATTGAGACTTTCATATACCATATCTTTTTATCCACAGCCGGCACAGGAAAACCTGTCTAAAACGGACATCCTTGGGACCAACTTTTGTGTTTGTAATGTACAGGTGTTCACTTTATACAGGTTAATTTTACAAAGATGTCCTACATTGGGACTTTATCTAAAGTTCAGTTTATACAAGATTCTTGTTTATTTAAGAGTTTGTTCAGACAGGTTTCACTATATGAAAATTCTTTTTTCAATTTTCCTTCATAATGGTTCTATATGGGTTGTAAAAACATTACTTTGAATTTTGATATTTTTTAGCTTAGTCACGTATTTAATTGACCTGTACATTGAAATTAGAGGTTAATATGAGACTTGTACGGTTCATCTGTAGTACTATGGGAAAAAATTAACAACAGATGGATGCCAATTCATACTAAAAACTCACATGGTCTTTGGTTGATTGATTTATTGTGTTTAATGCCACTTTCAGCAATATTTCAGCTATATCATGGCGACCAGTTTTAGTGGTAGAAGAAGCTGGAGCACCCAGAGAGAACCACCGACCCTGGACAAGCAACTGGTAAACTTTATCACTTGAGGCTGCGAGTCGAGTGCACCTTTTTGTGTAATTTACAAAGCCGGGCACGAACCCACGCCGTATTGGTGATAGGCTTGTATGAGTTGTTAGGTAATCCAACTACCAAACTCATTAAGCCACCCGGGCCCTCACATGGGTCTTTGGCCAGTAGAGCTAATATTGTAGAACAATGTCAGAACAACTTCTTTAACAAACCTTCAACTCTAGAAACTGATGGAAATCTAAGGCTTAGTAGACATAAAATGTAACCCTGTTAAACTAGTTAATGAGTTCTCAACCCTCTTAACATAAAATGTAACCATGTTAAACTAGTTAACGAGTTCTCAACCCTCTTAACATCAAATGTAACCATGTTAAACTAGTTAATGAGTTCTCAACCCTCTTAACATCAAATGTAACCATGTTAAACTAGTTAATGAGTTCTCAACCCTCTTAACATAAAATGTAACCATGTTAAACTAGTTAATGAGTTCTCAACCCTCTTAACATAAAATGTAACCATGTTAAACTAGTTAATGAGTTCTCAACCCTTTTAACATAAAATGTAACCATGTTAAACTAGTTAATGAGTTCTCAACCCTTTTAACATAAAATGTAACCATGTTAAACTAGTTAATGAGTTCCCAACCCTCTTAACTCTTGTTAACCATAGATTCAGCTTCAAGTCAAATGACAGCATTGTGAAATACAAATACCAATCTTTTTTCATGATTTTTCTTCTCCAGATAAACATGGTACAGGTTTTCTCAGATATAATTTTACAAAATATAAATAATACACTTCACTTCATGGTACAAATAAATCAATTACATTTTTCCTATATCATATGCCTTTGTTCCTTGTATTGATAAGTTCACCCTGTCAAATATTTGGGAATAAAATTTGACACTTACCGGTATAAAGTACCACTAATTCCATTATCGGTGTTATAAATATGTATCGATTTCATATTCAATGTTAAATTCCTTAAATCCGTCAAACAAAAAAGTCTTGACTGATTAATTCAACTTTTACATTTTCCAACATGTGTATTTTTTAACAAAATGTTTTAAAAAATCCTGCTGTTTTTAAATAATTCACAAGAAAAACTTAAAATGAACGAGGACCGATTTAAATCCCACAAATCTGTATCTTGAATATTGACAAATTACGCACATGGGTGACTGTGATTTTAACACCGGTAGGTAACAGAGTAAAATTTCAATAAGTTCTGTGGAACAATAACGTCAAAATCAATGACAGTCACGGTACCCAGTTATGTCCCTTAATATAATCATATTTCTTAACATGGCTTAATGCCAGTATCATTAGATTTAAGTAATTTTATAGAGGTTCTATATAAGTCCTTTCGTTACATTGTAAACTTTTTAAGTCATTTGTGAATTTAAAATTTAAATTATTTAAATTACAAAATGTACTGGAAAAGTGCCATCACATCTTTAACGATTACATAGCACTCACAATTAAATCTTTACAAATATTTTTGTCATGATATACTGAAATAAATTTCAATAAGTGGGTTTTGTTTTAAAATTTCAGCACATTGTAGCTTACAAATAGTGTGAGATACGATACATGAATATGGGATGGAAATCTCCTTACTTGGGACATCATTTGGAAAATTTAAAGTAAATTATACAATAATCCCTTATTTTTACAGAGATATAAAATCTGATTTTGAAAACCCAACATTTGTATCTGTTTAACAAAATCATTTTCTACGAGATACTGTATACATGTTCGGCAAAATAATCTTGTTGAGAAAATGTCTCCCACTATGTCATAAATCAACAATAATAATATACATGTATCTCCCTATCTTTAAACTGACCACAAGTCAAAAATTAGGTCACAACAATATCATTTTAACAGCATTTGAAATTCTACTTTACACACAAATGTGTAACATCAATTTTAAATTCTGCTTCAAAAACATCCTGAAATTAGCTCCTTTAACAAACAAAATTAGTCAAAATTTGATAACGATAACCTGGTTTATCATGTCTCAATAGCACAGCCATTTCTACTTTAATTATGTAAAAGCCCTATGCTTAAGAGAAATTATGTTGTAACCTACTTTTTAAAGATTCAACTGGGTCGATTTCAAGTCACAATCACCTACTTCAGCATGTTTCTCAACAAAACAACCAAATTCTATTCAAAATGGAATGCCACAATAAAATTAGGGCCAAATAATTAGGTCATGGTCAAATCACAATGACCTAAATTTAACATATGATATATTTATATAAATATATGTGTGTGTCAATAATGTTTTTAATAACAAGTAGACAAAGCTTATATTTTAGAAGAAATTACAGTATGTAACATAGCATTTTGGATAATTTCCTATGATTTACAAGGGGAATAACTCAGAAGATATAGGATAGGTGGTGTACTTCCTCTTTGTAATTTAATATAGATTTTTTTTGTGCTATTTTTGAGTTTTAAGGAACAGAAACTACAGAACACCTGATGGACCTAGTATATATGCTGATCAAACAAGTTCTGTCTTAGAAATCCACATACCCAAGCTATGATATCACTTTCTTTACAAATATTAAAGAGATATTACAAAAAAACTTTCCTATACTTTGGAATGTTAATTTCCATTAAATTTTGAATACACAGATAGAGCTTTCAATAGTTTTAAGAATAGGTGGCATTTTTGAAATAATAGAGCTGGGGTTATTTATATAAAAAAAATTGGCTCTGGCAGATAAAAAACACTAAAAGGTACAAAATCCTGCTATCTGATGACAACGATTGGTTGTTCACCTTAGTGTTCCTTAAACATGTTAAAGGGTACCTAAATATAGAAAACTAATTTACCATGTTGCTGGACCATGAGAAATAGACAAAAGTCACATGACACAATCAATATAATATGCTAATAACTTTGAAGTGACAAACTACAACATTTTTTGTAGATATATAATATTGATCAATATATATAATTGTTACTAAATGGTTCTAATCAGAAAACAACACTGTGAAAATAATATGTTCCACATTACTGGACCATGAAATTTAACATGAAGTCGACTACATGTCACAAATGAACATGAGATGGGGAGTGTATAATGTAACAATAAATCGATAATCTGTTCCAATTTTTGACCAAGCAAAAGAGCAAATCATATGTAGAACAATGTTATTTAATTCCAATAATAAACTAATAATCCGGCCAGCTGAAGAAATATTATTGAAGAAGGCAGCTGGCCGAAATGTTGGTGTATTTACTGGAAACAAATGAACATCAATATACTAGTATTATATATCAATATATTTCATCAGCAAAGTTCAATATTTTCTGAGTTAAAAATCATTGAAAGACTGAAAATAGCATCAAAAGTCATATGGCACATGTATGGATCTGAGATGTTGTCAGACCCAAAATGTACAAATATCTGCAGTCTAGATCATGTTTAATTACAGAAGGGCTGATACAGAAAAGTAATGTTTTCACAGTGTCTAGACCATGAAACTCCATCCAAAGTCACCAATTGACATGAATTCAAATAAGAAGACAACACAATACTTCAATATACCATAATTATGTCATTGATCTGTTACAGATGGTTTTTAAAGAAAAAGAATGCCATATTAGAGTGGCTGTCCTGGCTATGATTGTATGGCTGTTTTGCATTGTACTCATGGTCATATAATGTTGAAGTAGTAGCTTTGCACTTGAAAAACATCCAATTAGAATGTTGTATCCATTACATCACTGGGGTAAAGCTGATGACTGTAACTGTAAATTACGGTCGTCCCAAGATGTCGGAAATGAAATTATTTAAGAATCTTTTTTGTCGATTAAATTGTTTCTATAATGTATTTTAAATGACACATGCATTAGTACGATAGTAATCTATGAACTTTTCACAAGGAAATCACAAATTACGACTGAAAAATGTATATGAAAGAGAAAATCCGATTTTAAAAAATCGCTAAGATGACCGTAACTGAAAACTGCAATTACGGTCATCTCGGTTTTCAGTTACGGTCATCTTAACGATTTTTTTAAATCGGATTTTCTCTTTCATATACATTTTTCAGTCGTAATTTGTGATTTCCTCGTGATAAGTTCATGGATTATTATCGTACCAATGCATGTGTCATTTAAAATACATTACAGAAACAATTTAATCGACAAAAAAGATTCTTACCTAAGTTCATGTCCGACATCTTGGGATGACCGTAATTGCGGTTACGGTCATCAGCTTTACCCCAGTGATTACATACAGAATTCTGATTGAACAATTGTGGAGTATGACTTCGAAACTGTTACTAAAAATGATTTATGACCATGAGGACTGATGTACTCAATACCAATTGATGTGATAAATTTTGTTAGGTTACTTGCGGCAGGTCAATGGTTTTATGGTGATTCTCCAGTTTCCCCCAACAATAAAACTGACCACCAAAATAGAACTGAAATATTATTGAAAGTGAGGGTAAACACTAATAACCCATAAACATAATTAGAGTTAAGTCTCTTTTTATGAGGTGACAACCCCCCCCCAACCAATCCCCCCTTTTCTGCAATAAAAAAGTGGCCTTACAAGAGAGGTGTCCTCTCTTGAAGGGGATAATTCAGTAGTATTTTACTATCTCAGTGAATCTGAAATCTGGCTTGATAAGAGGGGTGGCCTTTGGTGGGAGTGGCCTTATTAAGAGGGGGATTACAGTAGAAAACTGTTGCAGCTCACAGAAAAGTAGCATCCACGATTCATCTTCAATGAAAGTCGTAGGTTAGTCAAAAATTAGAAACGGGACAATCTGATGTATATATGTATTGTGTATTCCAAAACTGATTACACTTTTTGCTAATATTACAATTACTTTGGTTGCAGAAATATATATAAAAAAAGACAGGTTTTATTGCACAATCAGACCTTAAATTTGGCAGAAAAAAAAGTCATTTGTTCACTTGACATCTAGAAATATTATTATATACGAAAATATGGAGCAATAAAAGAAAGTAAAATAACAGTCAGCATTTAAATAGAAGATTAAAATTATAATAATTGATTTACATTAAATATGGGACAATGCACATGTATTAGAACAGGATTAGAACCTGAATGTACATGTACATGTATATGTGTAATACAATAATAACTAAAACTAGCAATAAAGATCTTAGATATTATTGTTTGTTTGTTTGTTTGTTTTATGATGTTTAACGCCACTTTCAACAATATTTCAGCTATATCTTGGCGGTCAGTTTTATTGGTGGAGGAAACTGGAGGACCCGGAGAAAAGTCACTGACAAACTTTATCACATAATGTTGTACACCTCGAGATTCAAACTCACAACATCAGTGGTGATAGGCACCAATTGCACAGGTAGTTGTCAATTCAACTATCATACGATCATGGCCATGACGGCCCCTTTTTAGACATTAATAGATACACACAATGAGTTAAGGGGAGAGGTGATTGTTCATTTTGTTGATATTTGACGGTCATTGTTTAAAATTTTCTTTTTAAAAGAGGAAGAAAAGTAGCCACACATTACAGTTATTAAACTTCATTTCTGTAATAAGAATTATATATTCAATTAATCGTGCATGATACAATCAATTCTGTAATAACCTTCGACAGGCACGCTCAAAATTTAACAATTGGAAAACAAGAATCAATGGGCCTACATTTTTAAAATATTGTAAAGTTTGTTTGTGTTTTTTTTAATTAATTCCCCACCTCCCGACCAAAAATAAAAGCTAATCAGTTGTGATAAGCTGAAAACAACAATGTTACATTCATTAACAGTAACTTCAGTAAGATTTAAATGTACCAGTTTTTAAGGGCAGTTTTTTCCCTGAAGGTTTTTGTTCTATTTTTTGAAAGTGTAATGACATGTTAATTCCACAGAAAAACAGAGAAATTAGAAAAAAAGGTTTGTTATTATAAAATTTGTATGGCCATTCTTTACCAAGAGGCAATGTTCTATTTTACTTTTCACCGAAAAAAAATATTGCTTTGATACTTTCATCAGCCATTGATACAAGTATAGCAATACACAGATTTTTAATGGTATAAGTGTACATTCAACAATATTTAAGTTATAATACGTCAGTCAGATTTATAAGTGTAAGCACATGGGAAACCACCGACAAGTCACTGACACAACTTTATTACATAAAGTTCTACAAGCCTCTTGTATAACTTGTTACAGGAGGGAATCAAATTAACGGCTTCGGTGGTTGTGAGAAACAACTGTCTTGGTAGATGATGTCAATTCAGCTACCATAAGCTCATAGCTACCAAACCCTCAAGAGCCTCTTAACTGAAAACTATATATAACTTTCTATGACTCCCAGAGCACCCCAATTTTTGCGTCTACTATCACTTTTTACTACTTACTCCCAGAGCATATTATTTGAAAAATTTCACTTTTTTGGTCCCACAGAGCCCATTTTTAGTACCTATCACTATTTACAGCCCCCAGAGTCCATTGTCTGAACACCACACTTTTCACGACCCCCAGAGCCCATTATTTGAAAACATGTTTTTATAGCAAGAGTCCATTATTTGAAAAGTATCATTTTTTAAAGTATCCACTACAAACAAAGTTGTAGATACAAGATTTTCACTAAAAATTACATACTTGTACTTTTAAAGTCCAACAAATCATCTGTAATCTTAAAGCTTCCAAATCAGATTATATTGGCAGAACAAAAAAATAATACTCTGACACTGTTTTTATATTAAAGATGAAAATGTATATACTTTAAAAACCAAAATATTGACATTGGACAAAGTGATCTAAAAGTTTATCACGAAATATTGAAAGTTAACAGATAAGTCAATAAGGTCACATGAAAAGGTAATTTTTTACCTGTCAATTTCATTGCTACATTTTGTACATGTATCTGTGAGAATCTAAATATTGTTACCAAATGTATTCATTTACATGAAATAATTGTAATCTACATTAGCCCCCCTCTTATAAGGGACGGGAGAGGGATTATGGTGCTTAACACCACTTTCAACAATATTTCAGTTATATCGTGGCAGTAAGTTTTATTGGTAGAGGAAACTGGAGTACCCGGAGAAAACCGACCTGTCGCAAGTCACTGACAAACTTTATCACATAATGTATCGAGTACACCTCGCCATGAACAGGGTTCAAACTCACAACATTAGTGGTGATAGACATTGATTGCACAGGTAGTTGTAAATCCAACTACTATAAGATCACGACCACAACGGCCCCTCAGTTATGGTGCAGAATCCTATTTTCTATGCAAAAACATGATTTGTACTTTTACATGAACTGATGTTTAAAGGTAAATAATTGAACAATCATTTCTAGATGTTATTCTAAATGGTTTAACAAAGGCATGCACAACATTTCATATCTAATTTTGAATTAATTTTAGGCTTTAACACATTTCGCTTTAATGTATTTACACTCTTTAGACCACTCTACATATAAGGTTTGTTTATTTACAAGTATTCCGACAGTAGACCGCCTTATAAGGCTTGTTGATCACGAATGTTTCGACCGATCAATTATCATTTATTTTTGATAACTCTGAGAATAATTATCTGTTATTTGCCACTTTGAATGTCAAACTGTGAAAATAATTGACAAAATATTAAATTCTCATGTATTAAGTTACTCAAATAAATATTTCGTTTTTTTCCTGACGTGTCTGCTTTGTGCTTTCTCAGAAATAATTGATAATGATTACGTAATTATAGTCTTTTTTTATCAATAAATGAAAAGGTAATATCTTTCTTCCGTAAACTGAGTTTTTCAATGGAAGACAGGATACTACAGAGTTGCGTAAAACTGTCTCCCATTGGTAAATAAATATTCAATAAAATGCACAAATTGTTTGATGTCAACAGTTGTAAACATCAGGAATGATTTGACGTCACAATAGAAATCATTTCAAAGAATAGTAATATCGCCTTCAATCCATAGGGTCTGTGGAGTTTTACAATTGTATTTTACTGAAGAAATAATTATGTTATCAAATTTGGAACAAAATTGAAGATTGGGGTGGGAAAATATAAGTCTTTAACCCCGTTCCACTGCACTCTATTCGGGAAAAGACAGAATGCGAACAGAGAGAACAAGAAGAGAACAGCTGTGTATAGTGGATTTGGCAATGGGCACTACATAGTTCTCTATTATGTTAAGTGAATCAGTGCTACGGTGTACTAATGGCTTGTGTTCAAATTCTACAGAATGAAGAACAAAAATTTGTCAATTAAAAATCTAACTCTAATATTGAATATTCAGACATTTATATAAAAATATTTAATACAGCTCAGTATCCTTTTGCATCCAGTGGGGTAGATACAATTTGCTTAGTTGTCACTTGTTTGAGAAGATGAATTTTTTATTTTGTTCACTGACATTATAACTGTATAAAGACAATCAACTTGATATTGATATAAGCAGAAGATAAAACATACATTTGTCCATTACATTTTATTTCCTGTACCAATCTCAAGGATGCTCCGTCAATGAATATTGCATTGGTTTTTTAACTCAATGTAGCTAAAGTTTTATGCTGACAAAATGTCTTTTGATCAATAATTGTTGTCTTCCTAAGGACAATGTACAGTATAAAGGGCCAATTTTCCCCAAATCTTATCTAAATACTCTTTATATCCTTAAAACTAAATTGGGTTTTGATATAAATTTATGGCAAATGAGAACAAAAAAGGGAGATCATTTACTAATAACATATAAGTTATATCATAGTGGTCAATTCTATTGGTGGAGAAGACCACTGGAACTGAGAAAGTCAATTAAAATACAATTGTATGGAGTACACCTTAACACTGTATAGAGTACACCTAACCACAGTATCAAGTACACCTAACCACAGTATCAAGTACACCTCACCACTACATCAAGTACACCTCATTACAACTGGACATGGAATCATAAATTTTAGTGTTGATATGGACGGATTGCAAAGCTAAAGGCATATCTATGTAAACTACCCTATGATAGCATCCATGAAAGACCCTTGACTATACTCTGCTAGTTGAAATGATAGTATCCATGAAAGACCCTTGACTATACTCTGCTAGTTGAAATGATAGCATCCATGAAAGACCCTTGACTATACTCTGCTAGTTGAAATGTATAATTTTTTTGTCAAGAATATGTTTTATCTGAATTCTCAAACAGCCAGGTGGACAGAATCCTTGAAGATTTCGCCAAATAAAAAAAAAGAAATTGTTATTAATGGGACATAACTCTGATGAGAAATCGGCAAAAATCAAACTTTTGCTGTATTTGGTCCATAGTCAAATGAAAAATGACAGAATTCAAAGAAAACTCAAGATTTCATCCAAAAAAAAACTAGAGATAAATTTCGGTACTTTTTGGAAATTTCTAAAATCCTAAAATTTACATAATTATAATATCTACTGCAGATAAGCATCAGTTATTATCGTAATAATGATCCATAACTTAAGTTGTGAGTTCGAACCCTGATCATGGCAAGGGGTACTTGATACAGCATAATATACAATAAAGTTTGTAAGTAGCTTTGCCAGGTCTGCTATTTTCTCCGAAGACTCCGGTTTCCTCCACCAATAAAACTGACCACCACGATATAACTGAAATATTGTTGAAAGTGGCATTAAACACCATAACCAAACCAACTGTGATCATGATCCCATTATAATCTGTTAAAGAAATTTCTGCACTACCCAATTTCAAAATGAATATTTCATCAAATACCAATACAATGCAATAACTACATTTCAATGATATGGACATGTACTTTTTCATCTTTCACATAAAAATATAATGTGAATAATTTCCGTCAAATCAGTTTTGTGTAATAAACTAATATCATCCTCTACACCATTTGACTGGGGTCAAATTTTACTTTGTCATAATATCTCCGTTAGAACTTGACAGATTAACATATAATGCCAATCAGCTTTATTATACATTTATATATTAATAATCAGATCTAGCGAAAAGCATGCATATAAATATAGGATTGTAGTTTAAATTGAATTACATACATACGTTTATATATACATAAATACCACTGGCCTAGTGTTCTATTATTTTGTTAATACTTTTTTTGTACTTGTGTATGTACTGGCCTGGTATTGAGATAATATGGGAAAGAGTTTATGAACATATTAATATATGCATGTCGTTTGATCTTATAAGGAAGGGGAAATATAAATGAGCAATTCATAAATGTTTACGCCATAATGCGTGGAAGATTCCTTTTGTCACGAAAATCCATTTAGGAGTATGGGTGGTCCACATGGATTGGGTCGTTGACTTGTGACTATAAGCCGAGCACCATTGATGTTGGTTTGACCCCCGACTCAAAGAGGCTGGGGTTTTCAAGTCAGTTTGTTATACCTGTCCAGGATTTTCTCTGCCAAATAATTTTTTTAAAGTCTGTAGTTTGAATTCGACAATTATTTAAGTTATCAGGGCAAATTTAGCTATCAATTAGTGGGGAAAAAAGGAAGATATCACGATCTTCAATTTTGACCAAATGTAAGAACAAATTTCTTCCATAAAATTCCCCAAACCTAAGAATTGAAGGCATTCTTCACAACGATTTAAATTGTGACAACAAATCATGTCTGTTCCCCTGAGAAAGCCCATTTAAGGAATAAATGTCTCCTTGTCAATCAGCTCTGTATCTAAAAAGGAAGAAAATATTTGTTTTGTCCAACTTATTTTGTTTAACCTTGTGTTTATACTGTTGTTGTTACACTGTATCTACACAAGCATCACACACACTTAGGTGTAGTAATCTGTGCTCACACACACCTAGGTGTAGTAATCTGTGCTCACACACACCTAGGTGTAATAATCTGTGCTCACACACACACCTACCTAGGTGTAGTAATCTGTGCACACACACACATAGGTGTAGTAATTTGTGCTCACACACCTAGGTGTAGTAATCTGTGCTCACACACACCTACCTAGGTGTAGTAAGCTGTGCTCACACACACCTAGGTGTAATAATCTGTGCTCACACACACCTACCTAGGTGTAGTAATATGTGCTCACACACACCTAGGTGTAGTAATTTGTGCTCACACACACACCTAGGTGTAGTAATCTGTGCTCACACACACACCTAGGTGTAGTAATCTGTGCTCACACACACCTAGGTGTAGTAATTTGTGCTCACAAACACTTAGGTGTAGTAATATGTGCTCACACACACCTAGGTGTAGTAATCTGTGCACACACACACACACACACCTAGGTGTAGTAATCTGTGCTCATACATACCTAGGTGTAGCAATCTGTGCTCACACACACCTAGGTGTAGTAATCTGTGCTCACACACACCTAGGTGTAGTAATCTGTGCTCAACACACCTAGGTGTAGTAATCTGTGCTCACACATACCCAGGTGTAGTAATCTGTGCTCACACACACCTAGGTGTAGTAATCTGTGCTTACACACCTAGGTGTAGTAATCTGTGCTCACACACACCTAGGTGTAGTAATCTGTGCTCACACACACACACCTAGGTGTAGTAATATGTGCTCACACACACCTAGGTGTAGTAATCTGTGCTCACACACCTAGGTGTAGTAATCTGTGCTCACACAC
>MJUT01011850.1:370897-391573 GCA_002080005.1 Gigantidas platifrons
AGGTGTAGTAATCTGTGCTCACACACACCTAGGTGTAGTAATCTGTGCTCACACACCTAGGTGTAGTAATCTGTGCTCACATATACCCAGGTGTAGTAATCTGTGCTCACACACACCTAATCTGTGCTCGTCTACAAGTGTGTTATAGGCATTTATCATCAATTTCAGCTATTTTTTGGCTAAATTGTGTCTACCAGGTTTAAGTCATGAGGAAAGCCTGGACAAATGTATACAACAAACTGATCAGTGAATCCCACTGGCCATGATAGATACAACATGTAGGTGTCTGGTAAGGCTTAACACCCAAGGTGGGTATCAGGACTAGAACTCACCTCAAAAGTGATCGGCTTGTGGTCAAAAGTCAAGAACTTTAGCCGCACTGCCACCCATCCTCCTGTGCCCGTCTAAACCAAAGAATAAATATGCAGTTGTTACCCTCTTATAAGGCCACTCGAATCAAAGGCTATCCCTCCTATCACGCCAAATTTCAGATCCACTAACAGTGTTTTTCCCTAAGAACAGGCAGCAGGCCAAATTGCCTGGTTCAAGCACTTTTTTGGTCAGTTCAAATCATAAATTTTATATAGAAATGTACTTGGAAATCCAAGTGTGACCTGTTCAAAGTTGTCTTTGACCTCTTACAATGAAAATTAGGGAAAACACTGCACTGAGAGAGCAAAATACTACCAAATTGTCCTCTCCTATAATGCTACTGTTTCATTCCAGAAGTGGTGCCCACAATGGTCTTATAAATATGAGTGGGACTACTTAACAGTGTAATCTAAATATTAAAAAAAAGAAAGAAAATAAAAGAGAGCCATTCTAATTCATCATGGATGTCAACTTACAAACTTACCGTCATTGTAATTATTCTACAAACCATCGTACATCTCCAAGACATTTGACCCACGTTTTTTAGATTGAGTTAGTCTTACCTTTTGATTTTTTTTTTGTAGAATTGAAAACTCCAATTATTTAAATCACAAACACAGTAAAAGTAAAAGTCTTTGCTACATATTTATATATGATATTTTGTTCCAATAGGAAAATTTATAACTCATTTTTAGTAAAAAAAATTCAAAACTACCGGTATTCTCGTATTGAATACATCTATATATTCTATCTTTATACAGCATAACTTGAATATGAAATTAGTCTATACTTGTGATATTTCAACAGTCTCACCGTGTGTTTTATTGAATTTCTTTAATTTGATCAATAAAACCATTCAATTTGATTGAGGAACAAATTCTACTATCAGTTTATTAACTTTCTGTCTTTGTTTTCTGACTCGACAGCCAAATCATTCTGACAAGCTAAAAGTTTAAAATTAATAAATATTTGACCTCTTCAATGGCAGACATCTTAGAATTTTAATTCTCGATCTGATTCCTGGTAAAAACATATAATATGCAAATTTAAATTGATCACCTTTCATATCTGAGTACACTAAGTGTAAAGTACAATAGAGTTCTTGTAAACAAAAGAACTACCGGTACATTCTGTGAAAGACATATGGAAATTTCTTTGCAATCATGTGAATAGACATAAAATCCCCCTATATATTAGAGTCAGACCCTAATTTTTGGTGTATGGCACTTCAATTTAATTTATTTTGCTATTTTTGAGCAAAGTTTGAAAATTTTCTATACTTATTTATGCTCTCTTGACTTCATGGAATCAAAAACACACATTTGGTTATGGTGTTTAATGCCACTTTCAACAATATTTCAGCTATATCTTGGTGGTCAGTTTTATTGGTGGATGAAACCGAAGTGCCAGGAGCCACAAGTCACTGACATACTTTATCACATAATGTTGTATCGGGTACACCTTGCCATTAGTGGGATGTGAACTCACAACTCAAAATAGTGGTTATAGGCACTGACTGCATAGCTAGTTGTAAATCCAACTACCATACGATCACGACCATGACAGCCCCTACATCATATTACAGGAAAAAGAATGCATGATAATGACACATAATAAATACATGCACTAATTTGCAAAAATGTTTTTTTTATTAATAATCAAATTTAAAAGGATCGCCATCATTATCAACCATCTTAATTTCATTGTCTTTCCACACAATGACGTCATACATCTTTATCACATGACATAAAGAATAAGTTTATCTACCTTTTCCTACACATTTGACATTTTGATGTCTGCTGTACAGAAATGACACAAAAACCGTTTGACCAACATTTACAGCAGTTATTTACCGGT
This sequence comes from Gigantidas platifrons, assembly GCA_002080005.1. NCBI lineage: Eukaryota > Metazoa > Mollusca > Bivalvia > Mytilida > Modiolidae > Gigantidas > Gigantidas platifrons. Next base: position 373,127 of record MJUT01011850.1, read on the forward strand.
ATTGTTTGTAGGTTATACATGCATGTAGAAATATAGATACACGGTGTATATTCATAACGACTCCTTTCCGATTAAATCGGCGTTCTTGCCTCCTTTCCGAATCAGGCAACGCAACCTTTCGGAGCTCTGTCCAGACAACATGCATTTCAAACTGATTGATATGAAAACAAATGGTATGTAAGACTTTTCTGAGCAGTTCACGGAACATTTCAATCATCATAGTAACTCGAAATAGCTTGAACAGGGATAGCTGACCTATCTTCTGGACGAAATCTGCGACACTGTAAACAGTGAGGTGAGTGTGTCGTACACAAATCACTTTAATGTTCAAAATATGAGACAGACAATTAAGTTAACACCCTTATTTTGCAATCTGGTACCGTCCTTGTTATACATTCGTATTTTGTCGATTCATTTTATCAGTAAATTTCCGAAAAATTTGTGATTTACAAAAATCAAAGAAACGCCTCTTTTCCGATCAGTCGAATATCACATCTATTCTGGAAACGATTCCTTTGAGAGTGTAAAGAAACGATTCCTTTCAGAAGGTGAATCGATGACGTTTGAACAATATTATCATGATTGTGAAAACATGTAAAAGAACGTGACAAAGTCAAGAAAAAAAGTCACACAAATAACACAGAACAATTAAAGACAGACCCACAAAGAAAACTAAAATATTAATATGAAAATGAGAGCATCGGACATGCCCAATGACATGTCTAAAAATGCTAAACACACCAACTTAATAGGCATACAAAGACGTTAGGGGGTATAATAATTTCACTGTAAAGACAGTAAACTCTATTTTTGATATAAATTGTTAGCCCCTCGGTTTTTCTGTTGCGTTTAAGGGTAGAATGGTCACTGGGTTTTTCATGATTGATTTCTGTCTCATTTTAGAATTGTTTAAACATGAAGCAGAAGAAAAAAGGACTTTGGTTACACCCTCCTAAAAGAGTGAAATTGTCAAAAGACCAGAATGAATCAACAGAATCAAGAGATTCAACAACAACAAATACACAAACGACAACTCCTGTGAACCCCCCAAATTATAGACTTTTCAATTTACAATAGCCCATGGAGTAGTGCTAGAAAACGGAAAAGGCGGAAGCAGTTATTTTCTAAGTCAAGGGAAGAGCAGTTGGTAGATGAAATTACCCTGATAATTCCGTCGGTTTTGAAAACATTGGAAAAGGCTAGATTGAGAGAAGATTTTTGTTTACTCTTGAAATTTCTATTTTTAGTAACAGCAGCCATCTTGAATGGAGGACAGGGCTGTTGGACACAATTTTGAAAGGGACCCACACATGGACCATCCCTACCTGGTTTGGTTTAATTTGGTTCAGCAGTTTCAGAGAAGATTTAAATGTGATCTTTTATCAAAATGTCTAATTTGCATAATCGGTATAAATCGGCTGAAGGAAAAATTTTCACAGAAAAACTCGGAATATATGTTAAACTACTCCCTCTCCCTGCCATGTAGCTGCAGTTAAAATTTGAGCTCATTTTGACTTATACTAAAGCAGCAATGGACAATTAAAATTTCATCCCCCCTTTTTTCTATTTTTAGCTTGGCGGCTATTGGTTGGGATCACCGAACACAATTTTGGAAGGGGGACATCCAAGGACCATTCCACCAAAGTTTGGTTCCAATTGGCCCAGTGGTTTCTGAGGAGAAGATTTAAATGTGAAAGTTTACGACGGACGCCAAGTGATGGCAAACGCTCACATGGCCAGGGCTTTGGCCAGGTGAGCTAAAAAGGGTGCACTCGACTCGCAGTTTCAAGTGATAAAGTTTACCAGTTGCTTGCCCATGATGGTCGGTCCCTGGTTCTCTCCGGGTACTCCGGCTTCCTCCACCACTAAAACTGGTCGCCATGATATAGCCGAAATATTGTTGAAAGTGCATGGCGTTAAAACACCAAAAATCAAAATAATTTTTGTTTTAAATCCACACAATGAAATGTTGCAAAGTAAATCCATGAAATCGTATGCAAGTCGAACAATGAATGGTTATCTGAAAAGAATCGTTTCCATGCTCTGAAAGGAGGCGTTCTATACTTGTTTTACAATAATCGCACTTTATGTACATGCAAACTTTGATATAAACCTATTATCTATTTCAATGGAATTGTTATTGTCTTAAAATTGTTGTGTAATTGGTTTTGATAGACATGTTACTCGAGAAACATCACGTTTTTTAAATTTTCCTTCTTGGTGTTGGGTAGATATGTAACAAATATTTTTTGTGCGCTGAAAATAAAATCATCATCACCCAGTAAGATCACGCAGGATCTTATTTCGATTTCTTGTATGTATATTGTGTTCCGTCATCTATGTTTTCAATCACTAAATATGGCAATTAAAAGATAAACTGACAAAACGTAGCACCGGCTGTTGTGAAAATAAATCAAAAGTCGGAATGGAAGCGTTTCCTGATTCGGAAAGGAGGCAAGAACGCCGATTTAATTGGAAAGGAGTCGTTATGAATATACACTGTGAGATAGCCATATTATTTTTTTTGACATTTACGGTAATATATATATTTTTTTTAACTTTTTTCATTTTTGCTCAAAATTCAGTCTGAAAATTAAAACCATCACTTTGTGACACATTACTTTTGAGTATGATTTTGATTTTCTAATGGTATAGAAACGAAACAACCCTTCATTAGGTTTTCTTTACATTACACAATGACATATAAAAAAAAATTAGGAAAAAATATTGTGTTAAATGTTTTATTGCCTATTAAATATGTGTGACTGTATTTGGGCACTACTTGAAGAATGACCCATGCCAGTTGCCAATAACATTAGACAGAAATACACATGTGAATCCTGGTCTCATCACTTGGGACGCATCATTTTTTTACAACAACAAAAAATAACGAAGAATGCACTAGTGGAACTCGTGACTTTTTGCTTGAGATTCAATAAAAATTTTCCTACTAGGATCTCTGATTACATATAAATATATACTGGTTACATCCTTGTAAATTGTAAATCTATAAATTAATTTAGTTAAAAAAAAATGTTTTGTATAATTCAAGTTAAAATGCACATACACTGATTACAAAAATATATGAATATTAAGTAATCTAAAAGAAAGAGAGAAGAAAAATATCTTACCTTAAAATCCTAAAAAAAATTGGTAATGCTGAGGAATTATGGGAAAATTTGTAATTTAACTTCCTTTAAAAGTTTATGTAACCAACCTAAACAAATCCTTAACAACAAGATGAAGATGCACAATATTTATGCTTTAAGTTAATGGACATATTTTCACCTGAGAATTAAATTTAATTATGCTACTTATGGTTATAAATTCTTGGTCACCATGGAAAGACAATTAAATACACATGTATTTGTTAAAATTAGAGGAGTCGGGGCAACACCAGTACTTTGAGAAAATTTGAATAACTGTGTAAGTGTGTTAATACTTGTACTTGTGTAAGGGGGAAATGACATTACTTAAAGACGATAACGTCTGCGAATTTCTGTGATTTACATTATTTCTTTTTTGTGAACAGTAAATTGATACCAGTAGTATAAACACCGAAAAGATAAAACATAAAGGCTAAAATTAGCATCACCACATTATAATTAGAAAATATACAGACAACATAATTTGGAATACTTTCTGTCTAAAATATATAAAGCGGTACAAAGTTTAAACAGTGATGGTCAACAATTCCACCAATATCAACAAAACAAACATTCTAACATGACCTCCTTCTTTCGCTTCGTTAACAAACAAGCGAGTTATCCATTCGATATAATCTCATTTGCACATGTGCCGGTGAATGTGACGGACTTTTCCATTGGCAGCATAAATTGTGTGTGACATTTTCCGCAAAAGTAAATATAAATTAAACTCTTCCAATCAAATTATACTACCGTATTTGTACTCTTAGACATATCAAAATCGAAATAATGAGTTTTAACATGGATTGGCGGATATTAGTAAATTTTAATCCCCGCTTTTGGCTATGGCTAAAATACTAGTAATATCCGCCAATCCATGTTAAAACTCCCAACACATTCTGGCTTCCATGATTTATTCTCTCACCTTTACTCACTGAACACAACAAAAGAGTTGACGTCAGAAATCCAGGTACTGGCTTGGGACAGGCACAAAAATGTGGCTGAGTTAAACCAATTAATGCCAATAATGGGATCCCAACCCTCCCCTCTTGACAGGATCTCTAACGGCAAAAATCATATAAACAAAAAATAAAAAACTTGCTGATTCGTTTCCACTCAAAAAGACCACATATAATTATAAAAATGAATGATGTAAACATGGACAATACAATAGCAGGCTTGGTGTTTTGTCATAAATTGTTGTTGTTTCTAATATCATGAAACAGGTAAAAGATACCAAATGAAAATAAGTCCAAATTCTGGATGTGTTTTAGGTCATTTAAATTTTTTCTTTGAACAACTTATAATTTTGGTAAGATTTTTGCATGCCTATTTATGTTGTTTTTCATTTCATCTTTAATTTCATATCTTCCGATGGTTGCCAGTGGCCGTCCTGGTCGTGATCATATGGTAGTTGGATTAGAACTACCTATGTAATTAGTGCCTATTGTAGGATTAAATAGTGTCCGCCATGAAATATTGTCCTCTGTTACAATTGTTTTCTATGATAAAGTCAGAGGACCGAATATAGCGCAGAGGTGACTTCTTTTGGTCTGTTGGGGATTTTTCATTTGAAAAAGATACAATCCGACACATTTTCACTGAACAATATTATGGCTTACACTATCACCACTAATGTTGTGAGTTTGGATCCAGTTCATGGCAAGGTGTACTCAATACAAAATTATGTGATAAAGTTTGTCAGTGACTTGCGACAGATTGGCGATTTTCTCCGGCTTCCTCCACCATGATAATAACTGAAATATTATTGAAAGTGTTGTTAAACACCATAACTTAACCCCATGACCCAGATACTTGCCAGTGGCCAGTAGATACGATAACGTAACTCTCATTCCGCTTGTGCTCCATTTAGGGTTACGAATCGATCTCATTTAACGTATGGGAGCAAATTAAAATTTTCGTTCCGTAAATATTTCAACTTTCTTTTTGCATATCTGGTCATAACTTATTATTCCCAACAATTTTTAAGTAATGGTGATACAAAATAAGTGTTACAATACCTGTTTCGTATTTGAAAATTGTTACTAGTCTGCCATAACACCTTACATAGAATCTCGCGATGGGCGGAGCCTATCCGTATATGGATCTCAATGCCAAATATGGAAAACTTTTACTACGAATTTACTACAAATCGATCCAAATAAGGATATCTCTAAAACGAGGCAAGTGCACGTGAAATAGCAACTTGTAAACAAAATGTCGGACAGAAAGAAGATTTCATGCATTCAAATTTTCAGATGGATATAAGTCTACCATGGATTGATGCAGCGTTTACTTAGGACAAAAAACCACCCAGTGTGAATCACTCCGGGCGCTGCTCCCATACGTTGAATGGGACCGATTCGTAGCCCTAAATGGAGCACAAGCAGAATGAGGGTTACGTTATCGTATCTAAGTGGCCAGGTGTACTCAATATGACCAGGAATTCCAAAGATTTTCTTTACAACTTGTATTTTAGCAAGAACTTTAAAAAAAATGTTTTACTACATATATTTTATCAAGTATTTTTTTTACATTGATTTATAAGTATGTACACCCCCGTAAGCATTCCCATAGAATTTTCACAGAAATAAAATAATTTGCATACAGTAGAACTACCTACCCACTTCAAATATTATAATCCAGCTTCTACAAAACAGTATGATTTTTAAAGATGGCCTTATATACAGGTCTAATTAGAATACATGTATTTCATGGCATATAATGGGGAAAATATCACGTTTTTTTCAAAACACACCTTTAATTAGCACCCATTACACATGCCATTTGCTATTACCGTTAGATCTGTAAATTAATGAATTCACGGCAGGATATGATTTTTTCACTCCATTCTTTAACATATTGATAGTATGATATCTAATATCAAATATCATATTTTCTTTTCATCAATCATCGATTAGATCAAATACATGTAATTCACTTTTATAACCATTTTTAATACAAATGTACCTTGTCGCCTGGTAACAAATTTAATCATAACTTACATACAATATTGATGAATTTGTAAAAATTGATATTAAGGAGAAATATGATAAAATATCTATAGATACAATGTAATAAACTGTGATAGAAGATACCAAAGGGGTAATCAGAATCGGTAAAGAAGAAGAACAGACAACATAATGGCACATTTCTAGCTATGTTTTACAGGAGTTGTTTCCCTTTAAGGCAGGGTTAGTTTTAGGGTTAGGGTGTTTAACACTACTTTCAACAATATTTCAGTTTTATCACGGTGGTCGGTTTTATTGGTGGAGGAAACCGGAGTACCCTGAGAAAACCACTGACCTGTCACACTTCACTGACAAACTTCATCACATAATGTTGTATCAAGTACACCTCGCTTGAGTGGGATTCGAACTCACAACATTAGTGGTGATAGGCACTGATTTATACAGATAGGTAGTTATAAATCCAACTACAATATGATCACGACCATCGTGGCCCCTCCTTTAAGGTAGGCAAAAGGGTCTCCTTTCGTGTAAAATGTAAATACATTGTATTACATATATTATTTTCCAATAATCTGTTTAAAATTTGAATGTTGTAACAACTTGTGAACTTTTCTATTTCAGTATTTGCTATCAAATTATTCTCTGATTTTTCACAATAATCAAATACATGTATCTACAAATTTGTAGACAATTATACTCAAATTTGTTGTTTATTCCATTGTTCTTACTAGACTTGGTACAGTTTTGCCAATTTTAAGGGAAACAACTTGAAACAAGGTATAAAAAATAATAATTTTAGAAGTTCTCTTTTTATTTTTGGACTTATCTATTAAATGAAATAAGATCAGGGCTTTTACAAGACAACCGAAAAAAAAATACAGCTATCCCTACAAACCCTAATTTTCAGTGCCTACCCTGAATTTTTATTGCAAAAGGAATGGTCCCCTAATCCTCATTATAAACATCCTATGTAAAAAAGGTTTAGACGTCAAGTCAAAAAAGAGTACATTTGAACTTTCTTTTCAAGCTTTGAATGTATATCTATAAAATTTTGAAAAAATTAATATCTTCCACTTATATTCCAAAATAGGTCTAATATTGGAGAAGGTGAAAAAATTAAACATATTCTTTGTCCATCATCACTGGGGCAAGTAGGAAAAATCAGTTCCTCCATTAAACAGTCTCTTGAACTGATGACAGGGAACTCATAATACATTGTGCATGTGTTATACTTGTTTTTTTCTTACTTGTAAGATATTTTTGTCTTTATTTTGTCACAAATCTGTTTTATGATTTAAATGACAATAAAATATTGTTAATATATATATATAGCAAAACATTAATTTTTTCAAAATTTTATATAGCATATGTGCTTAACCTAGAATTTGGTTGTGGTTAATTTACTAGGTCAATATATGCATTTGGTCAAATAAAGGGGGAGATAATTCTGTATGTTTGCTTGATACATATTTGAAGTGCATTTGAAAAAAAAAAAATTTTAACTGGCCAAGATACATTTGTATTACAAAGACGATAAAATTGGTATTTGTTGCTTCTCCGCTAAGCACGCAGTATTAAGAAGTAAGAGCAAAGACTGGTTGGTTCAGAAACAGAATAATATGTCCAAGTCTATCCGCGAACTGTTCTCAGTGAGCTAACAAGTTATAAAAAAAATTAGACCAACTCAGCATGTTGGTTTAGTACGAAGCTGACAATCATCTTCAACTCATCAAGATAAAACGTGTTCTCGCCATGATATAACAAAACAAATTACTCATTTGTCATGAAACAACAATCACTTACTTGCTCACAATAAAAGTTAAAACATTCTGACCCTGGTAACACAATATCTGCATTATTAGGGCAATTTAGGCCTAGAATTTATTTTCCATTTTAAATAATTTCAAACATTGATATATGCGGCTTTCTGAGATTGGAACTGCAATATTGGGTAGGATAATAAGAAAATAATCTTTTTTTTTAATTATTTATGACAAACATGTTTATCAGAAGAGATGGGTTGTGTTCTATTATTATTTTAAAAAAAATTAGTGTCACAGTGATTGTCTCCCTTTAATATTATATGTATCGAATATATTTTTCCATCATATTATATTTTTTTTTTACTACAAGACATTTTCTATTTTAGTCACCACAATTTTCAAATAAATATAAACATTGCTGCATTTATTTTGGTTTGAAATATCAATTTAATTTGAGTACCAAATAAGGTGTCTTTCTTAAAAATGCCACCGAAAGCTTCCCTAGAAACAAGCACCGGACACCTGTTCAAACATATTTTCTGGTCCTTTTCAATATTCTGTCAGTCTGCAAATTGCGATTAAAAATTTTAAGATAATATAAACAAATTTGTATAGTACTTACATGTTCCAGTAATGATACTTGTTCAGATAAAGTCAAGTTTTCAGGTTATGTAGTCAATAATATCCCGACCGCCATTTTGCTACCTTTCTAAAAGTAAATAAGGGGTTCACTGCGGGATATCATGTGTTATATAAATACTCCTTGGTTGTATAAATAGATTAAATAAACATTATTTTAAAAAGAATATTCCAAATACTGTAGAGAATCATACGTCTATGAGAAAAAATAGTAAATAACTATTTTTGTGAAAGAAAGAAAAAAGACAACAGACGTAGCTTTTATAAATGGTTGGGATTTTCAAACTCATCTTCTGTCCCTTTTCGACTGAGTTCGTGATTAATGAAAGGAAGAAGACAACTATGTCTTGCCTCCTTTTATTACAAAAAAATAAGAAAAACGGCTTGATTTTTAACATGGGAGCAATAAAAAAAAAAATTGTTTATTAAAGTTTGATGACACCTAACCTATTTTCTTTATTCCCCCTTCCCTCTCCTACTTTTTTGTCTATTCTAAAATGTTTACCCATTCCTAAAATTTTACCCCTGCCCCTACACACACAAAATACATTATCTGATCCACTCCTCCCGCTCTCATATTTATTTATTGGGTAATGATGGATTATGGTATTTAACGCCACTTTCAACAATATGAATTATTGGTCATTTCTTTCACTTTGAAAAGAAATATTAAACAATTGAAAAGGGAAAAAACATTCAAACACATTTTTATAAACAGATATTTTTGTCGACATTATAAACACACTGCTTTTAAGCATGGTGTTGTTGTTTTTGTTTGTTTGTTTGTTTGTTTTTTTTTTTTTTTTTTTTTTTTTTTTATAAAGTAGCTATAGTCAGTCGATTTGTATATGAGACAAATTACTCTGAATGAAGATTGCACAGCCACCTGTGCGTATGGGACACATATTTTAATGTAGCAATATTTAAATTACAGAAAAACATCATGAAAATGAGAATAAATTATCATTAATTAGAAATCGTGAAGGTGTTTTAATTTAATTTCTGCTAATATAATATTCATTTCAGTTTAGTTGATTATTTTACTTGTATTTGTTTCTTTTATATTTAGCATGTTCTTGTCGTCAAAATTGACACAATATTATGGTAACAGTTTATATCCCGCAATACGTTTGCCTATCACCATTAGTACTTTAGATTTGGATTTCCACTTTTTGGCAAAATCTGCAGTAGTATTTAATAGGGTTTGCAACTCAACTTCTGATTTTCCAAGAAGAACAATGTCATCAGCAAACAATAGACAGTTAATGTATTGAGAAGCTAGTTCAATACCCATATTTCTGTTTTTAGCATACCTATTAAATCGTTCATCAGAACTGAGTATTACAGGACATATGCTCTAAACCACATTCTTGATAGAAAAATTCGCTTTCGAATTCACTAAACAGACCTTTGTTTGAGACATGACTATAAAGTGATCGAAACAAATTTTGGTCATATATAGCAAGAGCTGGAAAGTGATATAAGCAGCTTCCAAGACTTGCCTTGTATTCCTTTCTTCTATAATAAATAAAACAGACCATCATACCAAACTGGATTGACAATTTATTGTACATGTCGATATGTGACATTTCCAGTCTGTTGATATTTTCAAGTGATGCACTCTAGAATCCTTAATTAATTAGTCCAATATTATTAATTATGTTGAATTGATATTTGTAAGGAAAGTCCTGTTAGATTATTTGGTATGCATGAAATCTTACTACATTGTATAGTTCTCTCCGGTCAGGGGCGTCGGGCCGGGGTAGGGGGACGGGGAGGGGCATATGTCATAAATGGAGAAAAAGATGAATTTCTAACATGGAAGCAACAAATGCTCAGTTCACTGAGAGGTAAAAGAGTGTGCGTTGAAGCCAAATGTATTTGCTTGTAGGTTTTGAAAAACTTACATGTGTTCATCCTCTATGTACGATGCTGGTAGCAATAAGATTGTATGCATATAGACACAAAACGTTTAGAAGGAAAAAGAGGCGAAATTATAAAGAAATTTTATTGGAAATAAATACTAGTATGCAAAAAGAAAATTATAAAAAAGGGGGAGGGGAATTCTATGCATTAACCGCCTGTGGTTAAAAACAGAGACATATATTAAGTATTATTTGTAACATAAATACGCATTTTTCCTTTGATGTTTTTATGCAGTAATCAACTTAAAAATAGTGAACTTTTACAAACCATGGTTTAACATGAAGATCTTGATGTTATTCCATGATTTTGACGTCACATGAGAATAATAGTTAAGTTTCTATGGAAGTGGGAGGAGCTTACGTCATGGTTTAATATAAAGATCTACATGTTACTCCATGGTTAACGCGGACATCGAAGAGAACACCCTTTTGTCAATTGTGTAATTTCTGTTACAAACCATATATACCATGGATCTTACGAATGAACTTATTTAAACCAACTCATCCTTCGGATTCGTTGGTTTAAATAAGTTAATTGGTAAGATCCATGGAATACTAATTGTAACAGAAATTACACGATTGACAAAATGGTGTTCTAGCTCTTCGACGCCCGCGTTAACCATGGAATAACATGTAGATCTTTATATTAAACCATGACGTAAGCTCCTCCCACTTCCATAGAAACTTAACTATTATTCTCATGTGACGTCAAAATCATGCAATAACATCAAGATCTTCATGTTAAACCATGGTTTGTAAAAAGTTCACTATTTTTAAGTTGATTACCGCATAAAAACATCAAAGGAAAAATGCGTATTTATGTTACAATATTGTTTTATATGTCTCTGTCAGATATGAACAATTCTTCAAGAGGGGAATATTATTCAAAATTCAAAACTGAATTCAAATTGGAGAATTATCTTTTGGGATTGAGTGATGTTCATAGAAACTATATTTGTAAATTAAGAACTAGTAATATAAAATTTCCAATTGAAACGGGGCGTTGGCTGGGGATCCCTAGGGATGAAAGATTATGCAATTTTTGTAATCTATGCATTGGAAATGAATTCCATTATATTATTTGCTGTGAGTTATTAAAGGATATCCGAACTATATATATATATAAATACTTTACATGCCAAATTTTTTTTTTTTTATAAAATCTGTCCTTGTGAAGCAAAAATGAATACAATGTTGAAAATATCCACTCATTCTGCCATGCATCTTATAATACTTATTTGTAAATAATTGATGCTCCTGTAGCGTAATCTGCTGCGCCTGGGTTTATTCAATAAAGTTTGAAGTTTGAAGTTAAAAATTGACTGAGTAATAACTTGAACACGTGTGAAAAGCAATCCAATAGGGAAACATATTCTGGGGGGAAACAACATCAATTAACTTGAAAAGAATCAGTTCTAATGATTTATGAATATTTAATCAAATACAAACTGATTCATCCGAATCAATCTGGTTTCAGATCTAAGCATTCTTGTGTGACAGCTTTAACTAAAATTGTTGATCATATTCTAAAAGAAATGGATCTAGGGAATTACACAGGGGTTTTGTTTCTTGATTTTAAAAAGGCATTTGACATGGTTAATCACACTATTTTATTATCAAAGTTAAAAGTATATAAACTTGATGACTTATCTTTAAATTGGTTTAGATCATATTTGTCGGAAAGATCTCAAAAAGTAAGTATCAATAATTATGAATCATCTGCACAAAATATTAGATATGGAATACCACAAGGAAGCATACTAGGTCCCTTGCTTTTTCTATTGTATATAAATGATTTACCCCTTTATGTAGACCATAGTATGTCAGATTTGTATGCGGATGATACCACTATACACTTCTCATCTAATTCCATATCTGACATTAACATTATGTTGAATGAAGATATGGAAAAGGTACAGGAATGGTGCACTAGTAATGATATGGTTATAAATACTATGAAATCAAAATCAATGATAATGGGTTCATCTAGAAAGATACAATATCTTGAGTCTGATTTTAATGTTTTTTATGACGATGTTTTATTGAACGATGTAAAATATGAAAAATTACTTGGAATTACTATTGATAATTGCTTGTCATGGTGTCAGCAAATAAATAATATTGTTTCAAAGATTTCATCAAGGCTTGGATTGATGTGTCATTTGAGAACATACTTACCTACTGAAGGCTTAATCATGTACTATAATGGATATATTCTACCACTGTTTGATTATTGTTGTACTGTATGGGGAGAAACCACAAATTTGAATCTTGAAAAACTATGTAAACTACAAAAGCGTGCAGCAAGAATTATTCTTAATGCAAAATATGATATACCATCTCTTCAATTATTTAAAAAACTTGGTTGGCTGTCTATTCAAAATAGATTAGAATATCATAAAAGTGTTTTAATGTATAAATGTATAAATAATTCTGCTCCTGATTATTTGTGTAATCTATTTGATATGAATACAAATTCTAATGTTTATTCATTAAGATCATCTGCAAAGGGAAATGTGTTCGTTCCAAGACCAAATTCTAATTTTATGAAACCAACTTTTCACTACTCCGGAACTATTTTATGGAATTCTTTACCTCCTAATTTAAAATTAATTCAAGATATAGATCTATTCAAAAAGAAATATACAGATTATTTAATGTCAAAACAAAATAACGAATGATTATATTCATTATACCGTGGATTTATCCTTGATTATATACTCAGATTGTGATATTTTGTTGTGAATATCAATATGTAAATGTATTGTTTGAAATTGTATTTGCTCTATTTGATTATTATTGTTTTGAGGGCCACAGGGAAGATTAGCTTATTGTTGCTAACTGTGTTACCCTCTTGAAATAAAGTCATTACTTACTTACTTACCCCATGACTAAATTATTCTAACTAAACTTGACATAAAAACACGGTAGGAATGGACCCGAACGTAGGAGACAAACTGTTGTTAACAGAAAAGTGTATGAATATGGACAGTAACGTGATAAATAAAAGACACTGATCAGATGAAATAATAAAAAAAAATATTTTCCATTTGATTTCATTTATAAGTTGAAAGTGGTTGTATGGTTTCACTTTAGTTGAGAATTAGTATATGAGTACGTGATTGATATCCGGATTGACATACCAATGTCCGGCATTGGTTTTAGTATTACAGAACGACACCAAAAGGAGAAGGTCATGTTGAAGTGTGCATCTGTACTAGTCAAGTTGAGCAGTTATTGCCGTAACGTGTCCTAATAATAATGTATGAACTCCACACTTGAACAGTAAAGTCATAACAGGTACTTTAAAGTAGCTGTGAAATGAAATGTGTAAATGTTACGCTCGCGCAATCAATGATGAAATTTAAGTCTAGTTTCACATTCACAATCGCTGACAAGTTGTGATACAGGACATCGCATTGTAAGTTTAATTTAGTTGAGATTTGACTCTTGAAGCTATTTTCGTTTTCTATTATATATCCGTCAAATAGTCTGCACGGTTGTGATACCAGAAACAAGTGTAGCATATTGCAGTTGCCACACAAAAAAAGTTTTAACCCCACCTGCCCTAGAAACGATAACGTAACACTCATTCCGCTTGTGCTCCATTTAGGATTACGAATCGGTCCCATTCAACGTAAGGGAGCAGCACCCGGAGTGATTCACACCGGGCGGTATTTTGTCCTAATTCCGTTGTAAGTGGTTGGAAAAATTAACGGGGGTGAAAGATAAATATATTTAGGTAAACCTTGAGGTGTTAAATAATCGCTGCAGCAATCCATGGTAGACTGATATCCATCTGAAAATTTGAATGCATAAAATCTTCTTTCTGTCCGACATTTTGTTTACAAGTTGCTAGTTCACACGCACTTGCCTCGTTTTTGAGATATCCTTATTTGGATCAATTTTATAGTAAAACGTAGTAACAGTTTTCCATATTTGGCATATATGGATAGGCTCCGCCCATCGCTAGAGTCTACGTAAGGTGTTATGGACAAGTAACAATTTTCAAATACGAAACCGGTCTTGAAGATAGAAACAGGGATTGTAACACTTATTTCGTATCACCATTACTTAAAAATTGTTGGGAATAATAAGATATGACCAGATATGCAAAAAGAAAGTTGAAATATTCACGGAACGAAAATTTTAATTTGCTCCCATACGTTGAATGAGATCGATTCGTAACCCTAAATGGAGCACAAGCGGAATGAGGGTTACGTTATCGTATCTAGGTGCCAAGGGGTGTGCTTTAACCGCCTCTGTCGACTCATGGCATGTTTATTTACTCATCGGTAATGTTTTAGCCTACAAACATCCTCTATCTGCGACGATTCAACAACTTTTTCATCAATTTCGTGTCTACTTTCTATGAAATGGACTCCATGGCAGTAGAGTCTCGCAGTGAATCAGGTAATAATTTCAATAAATATTAAACTACATCTTTCAATATTGAACTTTGGTAAATACACATAAATAAAAATAACAAAATTACTGAAACAATATAAAGATTTTAACTGTTATCGTTTACATGTGTGAAATCATTCAAAACTTTGAATAACAAGGGAGATAATTTCAAAGTTGAGAATGGCGGGACATACGTCCTTGAATAATCCGGAAATTTTCCGACTTCGACTCATCGTTTAGTCTAAGTTTTCATTCACTGCGAGACACTACCGCCATGGAGTCCGTTTCATAGAAAGTAGACATGAAATTGATGAAAAATTGTCGAATCGTCGCAGATAGAGGATGCTTGTAGGTTAAAACATTACCGATGAGTAAATAAACATGCCATGAGTTGACAGAGGCGATTAAAGCACACCCCTTGGCACCGGCAATCGTCAGTTAATCATTGTTTACATGTTGGTGCAAAAAACCCATTTCATAACTTCTCTTATTTATTTATAGATGACCAAAATTTTTCGAAGTTAATTATTTTTTTTTCATTTTCGAAAGTTCAAGTGACTGTGCTTAAGGTGTTAAGTAAACGCTGCATCAATCCATGGTAGACTTGTATCCATCTGAAAATTTGAATGCATGAAATCTTCTTTCTGTCCGACATTTTGTTCACAAGTTGCAAGTTCACGCACACTTGCCTCGTTTTTGAGATATCCTTATTTGGATCAATTTTATGCAGTGTGGGAAACCATTTTTTTCAAACACTCGCCAAAATGGCGAGTGGACTGAAACAAGTACTCACCAAAATGAAATTTTTTTTAAACTCGTAAACAAATACCAAATAAACAATACAGTAATGTTCAACAATTTATTTTACAGATTTTGACAAGTCATTAACTTGGTCAAAAAGGATCAATACTCTCTTAAGAGCTGCGTTGATCTCTTATTCCTCAATTTTGTTGTCTTCGTCTTCATCAAGTACGGAAGCACAGATTTTAAGTTTTAATACGCGGTATAAAACATGTATGTCAAATCTGGTTCCGACACATATTTAACTTTTTGTTTTCCCGTAGGTTTTCGCTACGAATTCGTTTTAAATATTTCAAAACCAAATTATTGTATTTGCATTAATTTCAAAAGTCATCACATCTATTTGTAATGAAACAATATTTCATTTAATCGTGAAATCGACCTTGGCAAAATTATGCGTGTCGGGATTGTATACTTCATTTTTCTGTAGACAGAAAGTGTCATGATCTCCAATGTTGGCGGTAAAGATAGATACAGATACTTGGCAAATATGGATAGGCTCCGCCCATTGCGAGAGTCTACGTAAGGTGTTATGTCGGACAAGTAACAATTTTCAAATACGAAACCGGTCTTGAAGATAGAAACAGGGATTGTAACACTTATTTCGTATCACCATTACTTAAAAATTGTTGGGAATAATAAGTTATGACCAGATATGCAAAAAGAAAGTTGAAATATTCACGGAACGAACATTTTAATTTGCTCCCATACATTGAATGGGACCGATTCGTAACCCTAAATGGAGCACAAGCGGAATGAGGGTTACGTTATCGTATCTACACCTGCCCTGGCTGCAGGGAAGCAGGTCAATGTGGCCACAATACCCCTCTGGCCCCGTGTCAGTCCGGCCCCAAATAATATAGTCGTTTCGGCCCCAATATAAAATATGAAAATGTGAAAACTCATTGTTTTGTTTGTTTTTCATCAAAATATCACACTATTGAACTCACAACGGTAATTTCATTGAAATATAGATGCATTGTAGTTGTCAGCTTTTTATTTCTTTCTGAATATTACAAAACCTAAAATATATTATAAAAAAAAAAAAGACTTACAAATGTATAAACACAATAATAATAATGATGAAAACTGAGGCCAGATCATCTGGGACCGGAAAGGCTTGAGGCCGGAGCGACTTGAAATCGGCTGCGGCACCACATTTTTGTGCATGTTGCAAACCAGGTCTTAGATGTCATATATCTTGATTATTTTTAAGATCCAATATTCAAGATAGTTTTGTTGATATTGGCGGAATCGTTTACCATCACAGTTTAAACTCTCTTTTCACAATAAACAGTAAAAAACTGAACACTATAGATTTGCTTCCACTTATTAATGATGAACGACAACATCTACATGATCAGTGAATGTTTTCAGTTAAGGTTCATTAAAACACTTATTAAGGCTGCAGTCTGTGCCAAAAACATTTTGACCAACTGGCCCGAACCACATTTTAGAAAAAAAAAAATTCTATTTGATTAAGCAACTTTTATGCAATTTTTACTAGCCAAAACCAATTTATACTAGACGGGTGCATAAGGCTAGTGATTTTTGGCGCAGACTGAGGCTGCACTGATATGCCAAAGTGGATTTGTTTTCATGTAAATTTCTTAGTGTTCTTCAAAATTTTACATGAAAGTAAAAATTAATCATTAACAATAAAAGTTACTTGATATTTAAGTAAGATGCTGTTTTCGCATATCTACAACTACTGCTAATGGGTTGCTAAGTTTTCAGTTTTCCATTGATGCAACATCATCTTTTTTATAGAATTTGGATGTTTTGTTTTATATCAAGAATTGTTAAAATAAATAGCACAATTGTGGAACAAACTTTATAAGCTAGGGACTCCCAGCATATATATTTATGCTAGTGTTATTTAATTTAAAAATGTAGAAAAATTACCTATGAATTTGAAATTTTTGTAAAAATGGCTTACTTACAAAATGTATGACAACCATTTCCACTTCTCATCTTCTGATATAATTTTGAGGCATCTCAATACAACTTATAAAAATTGTGTGAGTTCCTCAATACCTTTGATGATAATGATCTTCACTTTATATTAAACCAATATGATGCTTATTTGGATTTTAACAGTGCTAGCTTACTGAACTGTCTATTGGTAGACCTGTTGCTCCACTCTGGCACAATATCTTGATTCTGAGTAAACCAGTCTTGGCTCTTTTTCCTTAATGTTGGGTGCTCAGAGATTCTTGCAACTCACCTAGATGAGTCCTGATTTTAAGTAACGACTCGCCAACATTTTCAAATCTTATATTTTTATAATGGTGAAACTTAACAAAAATTTCAGAAATATCTTCTGGACTCGTCAAAATAAATTGCTACAAGTATCCCTGTTTATAGTCTTTGATTTGATCCAACTTGGGCTCAAGCCTATGATCTATCACACCTGAGGCAAGCACGCTAACCATTACCATTGATGCCGTTTGGTCCCAGGGTCTATGTTAACCAGGTACTGGGTGCTTAAATTGAAACATACAGGGTAGTTACTACAATATACAGCAGTCCCTTTCTGATAAGGCCATCCCCTTCTCCAATGAAAAGGTGGCCTTAGAGTGGTCTCTCTTTAGGAGGGATATTAAGGGGGTACCATACACTACAGGGAGATAACTCTTTAAAATCAGTTGAATGTTTTCATCATATGATGTATGTATGCAGATTTCAAGCATCTCGGTGATCAAAACCACAGAGAGAAAAGCTGGTATGTGGCTAGTGAATTTATAGCTCTGAGTGTTGGTTGAAATTTGCTAAAATTTTGATATGTATTACA
>MJUT01011850.1:392209-407464 GCA_002080005.1 Gigantidas platifrons
ATTTATTGAGATGTCAAGTGAAGAATTTACCGAGAAGTCAAGTGAAGAATTTACCGAGAAGTCAAGTGCAGAATTTACAGAAAAGCCCAGTGATGAATTAAGTTTGTTGTATTTAGAAAACAAAGAAATTTCTAGAATTGTAGACGATATTAAGTCACAAAATGATTTAGAAAGTGCAATAATTTTCACTTATTCAGAAATTATAGAGAGGAAAAAAAGTTTTTTCACAAATGTCATTTTGATTGAAGGTCTTAAATGGATAGAAAAGCTACAAGAGATAATGACTTGAAACTACACAAAGATTTTGGAAAGATATTGAAGTTTGTAGAGGAGGTTCATGTTTCTTTGTCAAAGCAACAGCTGATTATTTGCATAGGATCTCTTTTGTCGATTTTTGATAATGATAATTATGTACTTGAGCTTTTGGAAAATCATGCATTAAATCTTTTAAAAAAAATGACGATTGGTCAAGTTATCAAATTTTATAATATCCACGTAAAGTTCCGAGGAACCAAATTGAGAAAATATGTGCAGGAAGAATGTGAGCATGATATAGCAAAGAGATGGCATGAGATCCAATATCCATCGGACCTGATCACCATGTTGAAATTACCAAGAACTAAAAATAATCATGATATCATGTTGAAATTAGAAGATAAAGTATTCGAAGTAGTAGATAAACTGACAATGAATCAATTATGTAGAGTGCTTGAATCATTGGCTGAAAATAAATCCAGAAATGCACCAATGATAAGATTGGTGGTATACCATTTACGTAAATCACCAATTAAGATGTCAGCCTCTCTGATTCAAAGACTATTGCAAACTTGCTCTATACTGTCGATATATGATACAGATTTATTTGAGAGAGTTTCCAAAGACCTACTTTCTGCACATTTAACCAACAGATATGTATGTTTGTCAATATTGATCTCTTTTAGTCAACTAAGATGGCGCCAAGAAAACTCTATTTCTAATTTAGTTGATGCACTGTTTTGCAATGAACAAAAACCTTCACCGAAGGAGACGATTGAAATACTATTTGCGTTGAGTAACTTGGATTTCTGTCTAGATGATAAGGTGGAATTGTTACGATCTCATTACGTAGATATGATCGACATGAAAATGGTGTCACCGTTACATTGGTTAAACTTTGTATGGTCCCTCACAGTACTTGGGAAAGCTACACCAGAGTTGATATCCTCAGTTTTAGAAGAAGAATTTTGTCAAAATGTTATAGAAGATTTTGGTAAGATTTCTATGTCTTATTATTGCCATAACAACGCTACATGAACATGATGGACAAAATGTATAGGTAAATTCACAAGGTGTACATGTATGTCTCTGTGGCACCCTCGTGATCGCGATCATATGGTAGTTGGATTTGTAACTACCTACTGTAAATTCGGAAATTATTGCGTTCATTTATTATTGCGATCTTCGAAAATTTTCACAGATTGCAATTTTTATTATTGCGAAGCATGAAGTCCTCTAGTACAAATGGATACATATGATTCTGAAATACGAGGTTTAATTATTGCGATTTCACTTCAGTCGCATTTTTCGCAATAATAAAAACATCGCAATAATTTCTGAATTTACAGTATATATATTATATGCAATCCATACCTGTCGCCACTCAAATTTTGTCAGACTTTGAATCCTGCTCATGGCGAGATGTACTTGATACAACATTATGTGATAAAGTTTGTCAGTGACTTGCAACAGGTCGGTGATTTTCTATAGGTACTCCTGTTTCCTCCACCAATAAAATTGACCGACACGATATATAACTGAAATATTGTTGAAAGTGGCATTAAACACCATAACCCATCCAACTCTTCTGTAAGTTTGCTGTCATTTGGATGGAGTAAGTTATTGAATATTATTTCTGTGGTTTCTATTTTATGAAATGCCACAAGCATGTATTGACTTCAGAAATTTGTTTTGGGAAAAATTTTGGTTTTTATATGAAATATATCAAGAATCAGACTAATGTGTCAGGTCAAATCAAAGACTATAATATCTGTATTTGTTGTTTTACTGCTAAGCAGGCAGCATTAAGGAGAAAGAGCAAAGATAGGTTGGCTCAGAATCAGGATAAGTGTCTGAGTGTTGCGACATGTCTAACCTATTATTGTTGTTACAGTGACAGGGATTGAAATTAGTTCAGATTTTTGTCTAGACTACAGGGCTAAGAAGAAACAAAAATCCCTAGACCTGCAGGAAATCCACTAGACCTGAATTTGATGTTTTGTTATTATAGTTAAAACAGAAAAAAACTTGCCATTTCAATCTGATGTTAACTAAATCAGTGTACTCCTTTTAATATCAGAAAACAGAATAATGAGATGGTTTTGTTTGCTGGGAGAGATTTTGCAGAGTAAATATCAGTTGCTTTCTGATGGCCTTTTGTTTTTTCATGCCAGTCAAGGGTATCCTTCTTAAAATTATTGGTCCCCGATATAAATTTGCCGTCAGCATCACCACGTCCGTACGCTTTACAAAACTTGCAAAACATCAAGTCATTTTCATGTTGTAACCATTTATATACGGTTAACCAATGTTCCTGGAATGTTCTACGCCGCTTTGTTTTATCGTAAACTTTATTTTGTTCCCTTATGTCATCTGCTGTCCGTTTTTGGGGCGTTGGTTTAGAAATCCCTTCAATGTGTCTCCACATTTTGACATTGATCAATATCATATAACTTCGCGCATATGAAATTATCGATCTCGTAATTTAAAGCGTTTTGGTAATACGTTGATACAAATAATTGTAAAAAATCATACCGGACAGTTTTCCAGACAGCATAACTTCCGGTAAAATTGTCTAGACTGACGGACCGGTAAGATACAAGTTATTGCTAGACCGTGACTGATTTTACTAGACACGGCCTAGCGGACCAATAGTAATTTCGAACCCTGCAGTGAGCTTGCACTAAGAAAATCCAACTAAGCGTGTTGGTCTAGTGCAAAGCAGATATCATTATCATCTTATCCAACTTTACTTGTTCTTGCCATGATTTTGCTGAAAAATTGCTCATTTGGCATTAAACAACAATCTCTCTTTCACTCTACATGCCTGTGTGTGTGGTGGCTTAATCATGTTAATAGAGATGGTCACTAAGATTTAGAAGATACCAAAGGTGTAATCAGAATCTTTAAATCGAAGGAAAGACAATACAATGTCAATGACCAAAAGAAAAAGGACAAACAAAGATCTACAAATCACTACACAGAAAATCAAAGATTGAGCAACATGAACCCCATTAAAAACTGGGATGAACTCAGGAACTCTGGAAAGGTAAGTATTTCATGCTCCACTAATAACACCTGTTGTGCTACTTTTGTTACAAAGCCGGTGATAAATCATGAGGAACGGACCAGGAAGTGCTTACAAGTAGAACATATCCATGGTCAATTGTAACACAGATATTGCGTAACTGTCAACTAAGGCATCATGGTGGCAACCGTAAAACATTCGAAGTGACGATTTCAACTTTGATTGAATTTGCCAAAATTGAATATTTGACAGAAAAATTCAGAATTAGTATTATACAATTAATGACTTTGAATGAGGTGGATACAAGGATTTATTAACCCAAGAATATTATATTTACCGAGGCCCCTTAGAGCCGAGGTAAATATATTATTCTTGGGTTAATAAATCCTGGTATCCACCGAATTGAAAATCATTAATTGTTTTATTATATGACACATTTTATATGTTTCTTTCACCCTTAAAATAAGAGTTGATCACAAGATTTTCGTTTGTTTACCTTGTTGGAATGTTATATTCACCTGGCGTGACTTCACACCAGGTGATTATAACATTCCAACAAGGTAAACAAAACCACGAGGTGATTATAATGTTTTATAAAGATCGCTACTAGGGACGTCAGCCAATCAGAAAAAGACATTATCTGAAGTCATATAATAATGTAAATTATTGTTGATTACTATTACAAAAAGTAATTATTGTATTTCATTGTATTCTAAAAAGAAATCTACATTAATTTCAGATAAGAAAACATGGAAATATCTGACCTACAAATCAAAGTTGACGAGTGTTGACTGTGCTTCACATTATGACTTACTTAACTATGATGGACCACAGCTGCCTGATAGTTTCCTGACAGAACATTTACCTGTACAGGTATGTTAAAACTCGTTACTTCTTGAATGGGAGAAAGCAAAATATTCTGGTTCCTACTGTATTACCCGATCATTAGTTTCCAGTAAAATGTTTGATACATTTTTTTAGAAAAAGGGTTAGGCAGGTTATGGTATTTAACGCCACTTTCAACAATATTTCAGGTATATTGTGGCGGTTAGTTTTATTGATGGAGGACACCAGAGAAAACCACTGACCTGCCGCAAGTCGCTAACAAACTTTATAGCATAATGTTGTATCGAGTACACCCTTCCTGAGCAGGATTCAAACTCACAACGCTAGTGGTGATAGGTACTGATTGCATCTATATTATAAGTAGTAGTAAATCCAACTACCATACAATCACGACCACAATTTGGAGAAAAATAAATAATATCATGTTTGATATATTGTTTACTGTCTCTATACAATGTCAGGGCTGTACAATTCATACCAGCACTCACTATTCCCTGGCTGGTAAGGAAACATGTTTTACTCGCCAAAAAAGAATGTTACTTGCCATAAATTCATAATTCGTACTACATGTATATATCTCCAATATGTATTTATTTGTACATAATTATTAATGCCCTGAATGAGACAGAAGATACTTACTAACTTGGTTGAGGAATGGGCTTTTTTCTGATACCACATTGAAACAATTTTCATATTTCAGACTTTTATTTAGTTTTATTGTGATAAACAATAATTTCACGTATAAACTTTTCTCCAGTGACAAATTCGGTTTTGCCAGCAATATCTCGACCTGCCTTTCTGTAAACATAACAATACATATTTGGCATAAGTTACTCATAACGTCGTTATTGGAATCGTCAATGACCAATGAAAACTCTGACATCCAGACATCTTGGAATTTATGCTTTTCAGCATTAGAACCCGAACCTTCATCAGTATTTCATCTTATACCTTCTTCGATGTTGCATCAGGCAGTCCAGTTTTGTAATCGGTTGATTCAACCGGTTTATTTTAAGCGAAAAATTTTGTGATTTAAAACTTTTATATCTGAGTCAATTGCGTGATTTAAAAGATCGGATAATCAAAGTCAGAATTTAAATTGAAAAAAAATATCGGTGAGGGAATGAAAATTTTCCGGAAATATCAACTCGCCAGCTGTCTATCAATATGGAATTTTTACTCACATTTTACAAAAGTAACTCCAAATGCGAGTGTTTTCAGGTCGCATTGTAGAGCCCTGAATGTACTTTCCTTGAAAAGTTTTTCATAGCATATAGCTAGTTCCAGGGTTATTTAGCTAGTCATTCCAGAATCTTAGATACAAAACAAAAAACAACATGTATACAGGCTATGTCTGAGAAACATTTAGAAATAAAAAAAATATTTTGGACTACAATTAAATTTAGACATGATAAAATCTAGGGTAATTAGCATAGCAGTAGTAAAGTGATCTGAGTTTATTTATCAATGCATATTACCAATGTGTGCAATCATTGACTATCACCACTAACGTTGTGAGTTTCAAACCCCACTCAGGCGATCGCAACCGCAAGTGATAAAGTTTACCAGTTGCTTGCCCATGGTCGGTGGTTCTCTCCGGGTACTCCAGCTTCCTCCACCATTAAAACTGGTCGCCATGATATAGCTGAAATATTGTTGAAAGTGGCATTAAACACCAAAAATCAATCAATCAATCCACTCAGGCGAGGTGTATTCGATACAACATTATATGATAAAGTTTGTCAGTGACTTGCGACAGGTTGGTGGTTTTCTCCGTGTACTCCGGTTTCCGCCACCAATAAAACTTACCATCACAAAATAACTAAAATATTGTTGACAGTGGTGTTAAACACCATAAGCCAACCAACAACCATATTGCCAATGAGTTATAATTTTTGAGGCAATCACAGCTTCAGATTCAGGCTCAACTTCATTCTATCAAGTGTCTAGTTGGATTAATTTATTTTCAGGTTGCACGTGGAACCAAGATGTTACAGATGGCAACTGAAGTTTTAGAGTGCCTGAATACAGTTGTTGGCCAGGATAATTATAGATCTGATGTAATCACGCCATGTGGATACAGAATAGGTTAGCAGTCTTTGCCTTAATTATTTTCACCTAATTGCTGAAAGCCAAATTTAGAAAAATATTCTATATATTCAAAGAAATTCTATCATACTTTTCTCTTGTCCGAATCGAGTTTTACTTGTCCTGGGCTTCGGGCAAGTGGGTCAGCGTGAAGTCAGGGTTAGTGCTTGTTACTGTGTGGATGTAATAATGTCAGATGTTAGATTATTCCAAAAATCAATCTTTAACAATACGTCTAAATCCTAGCCTGGGCCGTCATGGTTGTGATCGTATGGTAGTTGGATTTATAACTACCTATACAATCAGTGCCTATCGCCAATAATGCGTGAGTTCGAATCCAGCTCAGATGAGATGTACTCGAGACCACATTATGTGATTGACTTACGGACAGGTCTGTTCACTCTGTGGTAACTCTGGGTACTCCGTTTTCCTCCACCAATAAGAATGATTGCTGAAATATTGTTGAAAGTGGCGTTAAGCACTATGAACCAACCACCCAAATCCTAGGTTAATGTTGAAAACACCATGAAGACATTTATATATACCGTAGATCCTGTCATGGGACAGGCACAGAAATCAATGGAAGGTCCTCTGTAAGATTTCCTCATTTCATCCCGATTGGACAAAGAACATGGTCGCCATGGGCAATTCTTGTTTCTAATTGGTTGAAATTTAAAGATTCTTCTTCTTTGAAACTAGAAGGCGAGACATTTTTACTTTGTAGGAATGATGTATGGGAGATTCTGTACAAAATTTCCATATTTCGTGCCAATCATACAACCAATATAGCCATCATAGGCAGTTCTTTGTGATTTGCCAATTAAAAAAATATTTTCTAAAACCATTAGGCCATTTGATCTATAAAGTTTCCCCGAAACAACTGAGCCTCTAGTTTTAATATACAAGTTGTATTTAAAAAATTTCAATATGGCGACTCATTCGCACTTAACAACCCTTAGTTATGGCAGGTCAGTTGTGGATTTGATGGTAAACATTTGCCTATGAAAAAATGTGCTATATAATAATTGCATCAGAATTATTTAGAATAAGTATGATGGTCTAGCTTGTAGTCAAGGCCTATCATAACTCAAGTTTCCTTTGACCAAATTTCACAACAAATTTTAAACGAAAGTATGGCACCAATTAATTTTGATGATTATGAATTTTTGTTTGTTATGGGATGAAAAAATGGCATTTTGCAATTGTCTGATGATGACTAAGTTTTCATTGTCTATGTTTTCATAAAACATTTACACACTCTTAGGACTCATCTCAACATTTCTAGACAAAAGTACTTTTGAATTGATTTTGTGAGTCAGGCTTGGTTTCAACCCCTTTGTGTATAAAATTGTGCGATTTCTATTGAAATATATGTTTTAATTGATTTTTTCTTTGGAAAACGTAGTCCATTTTGGATTTGTGATAGTGTAATTTACTGTAAACATCACTTCATCTTATTTTCATCTTTTAGGTATTAAAACCAAGTCTGTGCCAATAGCTGTGGTCCGACTGTTCAATATATTTTTAACTGTTTTGAATATGATTGGACGGTCAAAGATTAAAATGAAAGGTCACATGACATGACCCCAAACAGGAAGTTGTTAGATGTTAGTGTATCACCAAGGAAACAAACAAAAAAAGCATTTAAAATAGAATCAACAAACATCTTTGTTTTAATTACATGTAGATTGATATTTCACCTGATAATAAAAATTACATTTTTTTTTATCTTTTCAGAAGCTGAGATGATTATTGATATTTCTCCTGATAAGTAAAAATTACCTACATTTTTTTTTATCTTTTCAGAAGCTGAGATGATTATTGATATTTCTCCTGATAATAAAAGTTACATACATATTTTTTAAATCTTTTCAGAAGCCGAGATGATTTTAGGGAGTAAATGACAACCAGTCGTGCCACAGGAAGCAGACATATCAATGACTGTCCTTCACAGGTGACTCTTTAAACATTAGTGTTTTTCTCAATAAACTTTAGCGAATACCGAAGGGACAATAAACAATGGACAATCCAGAGAAACTGGCAAAATAGGGTACACAATGATAAAGAGGGAATATCATATGAGACAGAATAAAACATATAAAAAACTTGATTTACCTACATTTCTTAATTTTATCCCCCTTGAACTGGGAATAGGTAACCGTGTAAGCATACTTTTATTCCGACGTGTAGAATTTCCGGTTAGGGTTAGGGTTAGCATGGAAAAAATAACCTGGTGCAATAATTCCTCTGGAAATTATACATTAGTGTAACTTGTCCTCTGGAAAGAATACACTGGTGGAAAGAACACACTGTTACAACCTTAGCTAATTTTGGCTTTCATGGTTAGGCCTTTGATTTTCTTCCTGGTAGAGACTTTTAAATTATTTGATTGCACTCTTCTTACTTTGAGTACCTAACGAAGGTTATTCCTGAAATGTGTTGTACACACAAAATTAGATTTTCTCCTATTATTACGGCGTTTTAACCCCACTGAACCAGTGGTGGAAAAATCTGTAATCCTCTAGAGGATTAAAATGTCTCGTGCCTTTCCCCACATTACTATCAAATGCATTAATTTCAAATTTTGAAATAAAGTTCCTGTTAAATAATGGGAGAAACAAATTCTCCTTCAGTTGCCCATGTGGGTTACGATATTTCTCCACTCTCGAGAGTTAAATTAATAATTTTAACCACTCGCCTGACGGCTTGTGGTTAAAATTTTTAATTTAACTCTCTTGAGTGGAGAAATATCGTAACCCACGGGAAACTGAAGAAGAATCTATATATCTACGTTTTTGACTCTTAAGCATAAAAATTTTGTAACAAGGAAATAATAATGTTATTAAGCAAAGTATAACAATTATATTATTTGTCGTATATGCAGTGCTCTTGTGAAAGTTAGACGTACCATAGGCATGAGGATATTAAACGTCTGTAAATTTCATTGTGTTATTTAAGGAATATTTGAAATTGTTGAACAGGTTATACGATATAACCTGGCTTGGGTCAGTTTACGCTTAATAAACCGCGAAGCGGTTTATGAAAAGCATAAACTGACCCAAACCAGGTTAACCTGTTCAACAATTTCAAATATTCCTTATAATTTAATTTTTACAACAAAATTTAATGATTCCTCGATTTTAATTACGATTATTTGATGTGATTATTTGAATTTCTTGTTGGCGGATGAACACGTTGGTGACGTCACAATACCAGCCCAGGTTATCGAGTATAACCAAAATTTTCTCCAGACGGATTAGCCAATCAGATTGAAATATTCAAATCAAATTAAATTATTAGATAATAACCTTTTAGAGAGTTTTGCATAATATAATCAAAAGCAAACAAATTTGAAATTTTTGAAATTGAAAGAATGATAGTACACATTTTATTTTTGTTTATATGGAAGTCTTTTTTACTTTGGGGGCCCGGGTGGCTCAATGAGTTAGGTCGCTGGATCTAACAACTAATACAAGCCTATCACCAATATGACGTGGGTTCGCGCCCGGCTTTGTAAATTACAAAAAAGGGTGCACTTGACTCGCAGCAGCAAGTGATAAAGTTTACCAGTTGCTTGCCCATGGTCGGTGGTTCTCTCCGGGTACTCCGACTTCCTCCACCACTAAAACTGGTTGCCATGATATTGCTGAAATATTGTTGAAAGTGGCATTAAAACACCAAAAATCAAATCAATCAAATCAATCTTTTATACTTTGTAGAGTAGCTATAAAGGTGTTGGGATTCCATGACATGACATTACCAGATAATCTACCAACAGGACCTGTTGCCATGGCAATCAGACATCTTAGTCGCCAAGGTTACAAAGTTTTATCTGTAAGTATTTACTCAGATTTTCTCTGTGAAGAATGGTGATGATAATAAAAGTAAATTTAAGAAATAAATCATGAAAGCCAGAATGTGTTTTGAGTTTTAACATGGATTGGCGGATAAAATTTACTAATATCCGCCAACCCATGATTTATTTCGATTCTGATATGTCTAAGAGTACAGATACGGTAGTATGCTTTGATTGGACGACAGTAATTTATATTTATGTTTGAGGAAAATGTCGCACACAATTTATGCTGCCAATGGAAAAGTCAGTCACATTCACCGGCGCATGTGCGAATAAGATTATACCATCAATAAATCGCTCATTTGTCTACAAAGCGAAAGAAGGATGTGATGTTAGAATATGTGATTTATTATTGATATGACAAGAGTAGTTTTACTATTTATTACATAGCTTTTACACTTTTGTTTGCGGTAATGAGATGTTTGAAAAAGGGCAATCAATGATATTTTCGATTGTGATGATGTTATGAAGTCTTGGTAAAATAAATGGTTTTTTTTCTGGATGACATACTGTTTTATATGCATTTATCATATACTTAGCATTAATATGATAGTTTTTGCATATATGTGTAACGACCAGAAGTAAACTAGCCATAATTTCACCCCCAGACTGATAACCCATATTAGAGGCATCTTGTACAAAAATTCATAATCGTGTGTCTCGTGCAAGTTACTTTCGGTATTGTCTGTTTATAAACATTAACTGACACACAAAGATGAGTTGGAGATAGGGGTCTCATCACGGTTCACGAAAAATACTTTTAACTAATTACATTTCACAGGAAGTAAATTATGATGATTACACTTCTTGAAGAATATGAAACCCATCGTAAATTGTTAAACTACATTTTTATCCTTGTTACATCCCTACTAATCGTGTCAACAAGAATCAGTGGAGGTGACCAGTATGGCAGTAAGGAAGACTGTAATATTGACAAATCGAGTTGAGAGGAAAAACATTGTCGTCACGAAGACCACATTGAATAAAAATCATAGAAACGTTAGATGATCATATCATGGATAACATAAAATGATGTTGAATGAAAATGAATGCCATGGTCACCATTCATGGTAAATAAAAAACGACACCTAAGAATCACATCTATATTTTCTGTTTCAAAATGCCTTCATAGGAAATGTTGCCATTAATATTCATGGTGATAGAGATGCTCTTGTTGGAAAATATTGTTCTGAAAATGTATCTGTTGAATACACATTTAAACTTCCATATAAAGTCATTTAATTATTTCATTTTATTTATTTGCTTCATAAAACAATTTGTCGGAAGTATATGATAAAAAGATTAATACATAGCCATTTCCATATCATCCCGGCCGGCTATCATCCCTCAACTGCATCTCAGGCTGATATGGGACTCTCAGCATGATAACTTTGCTGATAAGGAAAATGTCATGTATTAATCTCTATATATTTCACTGGGTAAAATATCGGTATGTATTTATATTTCATCGGGTAAAATATCGGTTTGTATTTCACTTGGAAATTTCTATTTCATAGGCATCTATGTAATAATGATATTGACTTATTGTACAATAAATGTTGTAATAATATTATTAGTTACACAGTGTGTTAGTGACCTAATACAATATATATACAGGGTCAGTGAATTCAATATGGGGCGAGGTCGTATATCGAGCCCCATATTGAATTCACTGACCCCGTATATATCGTATTAGGTCATTTGCACACTGTAACAAATATATCTTACTGATTACCTTTGAATGAAGGATTTAGATGCATCAAGACTAATAAATATGTAATGTTTGTGTTGTTTGTAAGTGATCAAGTGAAGTGATCCATATGTATATGATGTAATATCATCTTTGTTTTGATTGAAAAAGGGGAGATAATTCTACAACTAACTGTGTATTAAAAATTACTGTGTTCACTTTAAACCAATGATATTCCTAGAAGTTTGTAAGAAGTAAGGTATTGAGGAATATTGTTTCGAGCAGTATATCACATTGCACGAGCTTGTTATATTTCAACAAAATATTTTTCAGATACCACACCATGAATGGACGAATTTAGCAAAACCCAAGAAGGAAGAATACATTTCAAACAAGATTAAAAACATTGTTTCTTAAATTATAGTTTAAAAATGTTTTATTTATTATTGTGATAAAGATTTAAAATGGAGAGATTTTCAATTCTTTATACATTTACTGGTAAATTTGTAAAGAAAAGTTTGAAGATACCAAAGTGGTAATCAGAATCTGTAAATTGAAGAAGGATAGACAGTACAATACAATGTCCAAAAGAAGGACAAGAAGACAAACAGCCATCTACAAAATATTACATAAAAAACTGAAGATTGAGCAACTTAAGCGCCACAAAATATGGTGTGCTCTGGAAGGGTTAGCAGTTCCTGCTCCATATATGTGGCACTCGTCGTGATCTCTTGTTTCAAACCCGGTGATAAGTCATAAATGAGGTAAGGACCAGATTATGACTTACGGAACATATCCATGGTCAATTGTGACAGATATTCTGTAACAGTTATCCAAGTCACGGTGGCGACCGTAATATGTTCTAAGTTATGGCTTGATTTGATTTTTGGTGTTTTAACGCCACTTTCAACAATATTTCAGCTATATCATGGTGACCAGTTTTAGTGGTGGAGGAAACCGGAGTACCCGGAGAAAACCACCAACCATGGGCAAGCAACTGGTAGACCTTATCACTTTCGACTGCGAGTCGAGTGCACCCTTTTTTGTAATTTACAAAGCCGAGCACAAACCCACGCCGTATTGGTGATAGGCTTGTATGAGTTGTTAGATCCAGCGACCTAACTCACTGAGCGACCCGGGCCCCTCTAAGTTATGACTTGAGGTTTGCCCTAAAGATTAAGGTTTGATTCCTGTCTGTGACGATGTGTATTCGTTCGACACTACACTTATAACTATATATGTGATATAGTTTGTCTAAGCAGATTAGAGATATGCACTTCCTCTGTACCACATTCACTTCTTAAATATTACAAGGTGTCGTCATAGTCGTTATTGTTTGGTAGTTGAATTTATAACTACCTGTGCAATCAGTGCCTATCACCACTGACGTTTTGGGCTCAAATACTGCTCAGGCGAGGTGTACTTTATACAACAATATGTGTTAAAGTTTGTCAGTGACTTGTGACAAGTCGATGGTTTTCTCTGGGTACTTCAGTTTCTTCCACCAATAAAACTGGCCGCCACAATATAACTGAAATGTTGTTGAAAGTGGCATTAAACACCATATCCCTTAAACCCCTGTACCACATTGAAAGATCAATGTTTGATTGTGGGAAACTCAGAAATCAATGTGAGAAAAATACAAAACTGCAAGTCCTGTAGACGGTATGTGTAAGTGTGGTTGTTTTCTAGGTTTATTGGTGGAGAAAACCAGAGTACCGGGAGAAAACCACTGACCTGCCGCAAGTCACTGACAAACTTGATCACATAATGTTGTATCAAGTACACCTCGCTATAAACGTAGTTCAAACTCACAACTTTAGTGGTGATGGGCACTGATTGGATGGTTGTTTTCTATCAAGTGGTTTAAGAGGTGTAGTGGATTAAGGAATGTATGCCATTGATACAGACAACAATTTTAGATGGTGGAAAGTGATGTCATTGTCTTGACAGCTATGCAGGCAACATCACAACAATGATTCATGCAAGGTTTAGGTTTAAAACAGCTATGTGGTTTTGGAAAATGAAAAGTAAAAATCCACAGAACTAATCCACTTGTTTTGTTATTCCGGCCACCCATTATATATATAATATTAATATGAACAAAACGGAACATTTGGGAACAACCATTTTCATTCCAATTTGTTTTGTTGGGGAAACTTTTATAGATTACAATTGTTGGGAAAAATACATTCTTTCACGACATCAAATCCCCGGATAAGGAAATGTGTTTGTGCCTTAGTATCTTGGTAGCACATTATACACTTGTTGACTGGGTATGAGGGTAATAGCACTTTTATTGTCTCCTCCGTACCAAGTATCGTTCTGGGCGTTACCTCGGATAATAGTTGGTACCTTGGGGACAATAAATGTGCTGTTACTGGAATATCAATTCTATAAGTGTTTTATTATACTGAACAATCTTAACTGTGCAATTCAAAATTCTTTTCTGAAGGATTTCTAGTCTACTTTATTAGTGCTTTTTAAAACTAATACATTTTTGTGTGTGCCAATGTGTATTTGAAGAAGAAATTAATAAAAAAAAAACATTTTTTATTTAGTTTGTTCTTTTTTGTATGGATATTGACATTTGTCCTCTATTAGAGGGTGATACATTCCATTATATACGTCATTTGATTTAAATCGATGAGATGAATGATTTAGAAAAGTCCAGGAAATATGAATGCTGAAATTACCACAGGGGGGAAATAGCCATTGTTTACTTGTCGTCTGACGTCTCGGCAATGGTAATTTAGCACACGCAATGAAAAAGTCAGAGGACTTGCATGACATCATTTAATTTAAACCAATGAGATGAATGATTTAGAAAAGGTGGGTGACGGGAGATACTGCAAAAAGATATTCAAATCACAAGATTTCTCCACTCTGTATCTTCCCATGTACAAAATTCAGTTCTCTTAACTGGGAAGGCACACACCTATATTTATGATGACAACAAATCTACAACATGGTTAGAATGTGTATTGTATTTCAGAATAATCAGAATAACTATTAGAACGACTATTAGTCGGGGGGCATATTGTTTTACCCCTGTCCGTTCGTCACACTATAGTATGCATAGTTTGTCCCGCTAACTCCCTACAGTTTTGGAGCTACAGCTTTAATATTTTGTAGGATGTGTATACACATAATGGAGGTGTGCATGTGCACAGGATTTTGATTTTCATCAAATATTCTCAAAATGACAGGTAGTTGGACTTTTCATTTATGCCCCCATATAGGATATATGGTTTGTCCGGCTAACTCCTCCTACAGTTTTTGCGCTAGACCTTTTATATTTTGTAGACAGTTAGTACTTACACTGAAGGTGTGCATATTTTATGGATTTTGACTTTCAACAATTTTTTTACAAAATTATGGATGTGTGAACTTGGATAGATTTTGCTAAATCCATATAGGATATATGGTTTGTCTGGCTAACTCCTACAGATTTTGAGCTAGACCTTTTATATTTTGTAGACAGTTAGTACC
>MJUT01011850.1:448569-461507 GCA_002080005.1 Gigantidas platifrons
TGGTAACTCTGTGGTGCCAGTCTGTTGGTTAGCCTCTGATCTAAGATCTGTTGGTAACTCTCTTGTGCCAGTCTGTTGGTTAGGCTCTGATCTAAGATATGTTGGTAACTCTGTGGTGCCAGTCTGTTGGTTAGCCTCTGATCTAAGATCTGTTGGCAACTCTCTTGTGCAAGTCTGTTGGTTAGCCTCTGATCTAAGATCTGTTGGTAACTCTCTGGTGTCAGTCTGTTGGATAGCCTCTGATCTAAGATCTGTTACTAACTCTCTTGTGTCAGTCTGTTGGTTAGCCTCTGATCTAAGATCTGTTTGTAGCTCTCTGGTGCCAGTCTGTTTGTTAGACTCTGATCTAAGATATGCTGGTAACTCTCTGGTGCCAGTCTGTTGGTTAGACTCTGATCTAAGATATGTTGGTATCTCTCTGGTGCCAGTCTGTTGGTTAGACTCTGATCTAAGATATGTTGGTAACTCTCTGGTGGCAGTCTGTTGGTTAGACTCTGGTCTAAGATATGTTACTAACTCTCTGGTGCCAGTCTGTTTGTTAGACTCTGATCTAAGATATGTTGGTAACTCTGTGGTGCCAGTCTGTTGGTTAGCCTCTGATCTAAGATCTGTTGGTAACTCTCTTGTGCCAGTCTGTTGGTTAGCCTCTGATCTATAAGATCTGTTGGTAACTCTCTGGTGCCAGTCTGTTGGTTAGCCTCTGATCTAAGATCTGTTGGTAACTCTCTGGTGCCAGTCTGTTGGTTAGCCTTTGATCTAAGATCTGTTGGTAACTCTGTGGTGCCAGTCTGTTGGTTAGCCTCTGATCTAAGATCTGTTGGTAACTCTCTGGTGCCAGTCTGTTGGTTAGACTCTGATCTAAGATATGTTGGTAACTCTGTGGTGCCAGTCTGGTGGTATCCTCTGTTGATATTCTGTGGTGTAATGTTTGTTCGACTTCTCTTTTTGTAACCCTCTGATATGATAGTACAGCTTCCTCTATTGATTTTCTCTTGCGTAGGGTCTGGCAGGCCTATATAATTCCTCTGGTGTGTTCTCGCATGTTCAATTCAAGTCACATACTAAAAACACTATGTATTTAATGTGGCTTATTGATCTCCTTTATTTTCTCTCTGTTGGCTGGTAGCTGATGTGGATCTGTTTGTTCGAGACTTTTATATTTTAAGGTATCCATGTAGTGAGAAAGTTGATCTCCTTTAGCTGTTGGTCCTGAAAAACAAAATGGAAAATTTGAAAAACAAATATCTTCAGACAATTTCAGAGCCATTCTACAATGATGTAATGTAAGATAATGTATAATTTCACATACTAGTAGTAGAGATCACGCAACTTCATACCATAGCAACCGTACCCTCTTTGGGGAGCAGTTATTTAACGGTATCTAAAACCTTCAATAATTAATGTATGGTCTATTTAATGTAATTACATTTGTATATTGAAGAACTATACTTCGAATTATATGTAATATTCTACCAGCATTGAAATATTTCAAAATTATGGGTTGTTAATGTGCCATCTATGAAATAATCAACAGTGGGTTATTATTATCATATTATATTCTAACCACAACCATATGTAAAAAATTATAAGTGTTGTTTCTCCTAGCATTGCGTTATCAATGCATGACCAAATTATTTATGCAATATTGCAGGTCTAGCAGAAACATATTAGGGTGGAGTCCTGCTACATTTTTTTCATCCAGTAAAGGTGGTGGGGGTGCGGGGGAATAAATTTGATCAAATTATCCCATGAAAAAGACTAAAACAATTACAAAAATTCAAGACTACTCTGTCCGCCTTTCTGCCTATAATATCATCAAGCAAAACTAATTGCAGTATTGCACGGATTTCTGCTCCCTTTGGTCTATGGATACTAATCACTTCTTGGTATTTACTGCATATAGCAGTTTAGTATATACTGTAATTTATGGGTAATTAACTTTTCATATAATTTCAAGTGATTGGAACTCCCTTTATTCATAAGTGTAAAAGAAACCCCCTTCAACAAAATTGTGAAAATTGGCATTACTTTAGTCTGGAACCCCCTTTTGGAAATTTGTTTGATCTGCTCATGATTGTATTTTCATCAAGTTCCATTTCTATTTTAGTATATGTAAAAAATAAATGGGTTTCATCCTCTTCATTGACATACAGCGAAACCTGTAAATAAAGGCCACTCAAGGAATCTGAAATGAGCTGTTGCCCTTTATATACAGGTTAGAATTATATCCATTATTCATTAATGGGAAAATTGTGACTGCCCTTTGTAGACAGTGATTTGTTATATAGAGGTGTTCTTTAACACAGGTTTGACTGTATTCTATATTTTCTTTGTATTCCCTTAAATTTGCCCCTTTCGACTTGAATAGGGTTTCCTCTTGCACAAGTTTTACTGCAACTTGTAAACCATAAGTGATAGAGGACATCCAATGAAATACTACCTAAAGCCCTTGACTTGATAAATTGAAAGAATAAAACCCAAAGCAAAATAAGATGTAAAATAAAAATTATGTATGCCTTCTAATTATGCAAAAATTCAGAGTTTGAGGCCTTTTAACCACTGTTCAATTAGACAGGCTCATTTCCCTTTACTACCTCATTAAAAAAAATCTTTTAAGAGGAGCATTGTATTATTAAAAAAAAATAAAACAATTTGGATGAAAAATAGGAAAGTTCAATTCTTGGCTTTTGGGACTTTTTGGTCACTTTTGGATGAGTTTATCTCAAAATATGAAAGAGATCTAGAAAAATCAGTCCATATATTTATCTACCCCATAGTTTCAATAAATCAAAGAAAAATTGGACTCGTAAGACCTTCCAAATATGTGAAATTTCGATATTTTAACCACTTGTAGCCCCTTTTCCAATTTTGTATAAAAGTGTTCACTTCATTGAGTTTTAGTTTACTTATTATCATCTATACTATTTGTTACATGGTATCTTTAAAATTTTGTAGGTTGCTTTTGGAGATCCTGGAATTGGCACTGAAGTACATGGCCGTAGCGCAAAGGAGGCACTTTTGAAACGGCAAGTATAACCTTTGAAAACAAATAAAAAAAAATTTCTCCAAAATTTGTCTAATTTCACCCATAAATCCATTGCTAATATCACGGATTATAAATTCATTGGACGTAATATTCTATTAACAGTTGTTAGACAGTGACAGTGTTATTCGGCAGCTGTATGTCATAAATTCAGATGAAAAACTAGGAAAATATCAGAATTTGCTTCTGCAAAAAAACACTGCAGAAGACATTGGAAAGTCATCATGTCACTTCACAATGGGCTGCAGACAGGGTCTTTAAAACGAAAATTAGATGACGGTAACTTTTAAAACATCAGTGTGGATTTGCATATTCCATGTTATGAATGAAATAACACATTTATCAGATTCCCAGAAAAAATATGTCTAGAAAATCCAACTAACTGGCATTATCTAGAATAACACTCCAACAGGTCTGAGGAGGTACAATATGCAGTAAACAGTTATATTTCTGACTTTTAAAAGGCATTTTCAATTTAGAATTTAGTCTAAAAATTACAAAAAGGCCTCAGCCCAATCGTGTATTTTTATATTGGGGGCATCGTGGTCGTGATCGTATGGTAGTTGGATTTATAACTACCTATGCAATCAGTGCCCATCACCACTAAGTTTGTGAGTTCGAAACTTGAGGTGCACTCGATACAACATTATGTGATAAAGTTTATCAGTGACTTGCAACAGGTCTGTGGTTTTCTTTGGGTACTCCGGTTTCCTCCATCACTAAAACTGACCACCACGATAAAACTGAAATATTGTTGAAAGTGGCGTTAAACATCATAAACCAAACTGTATCAGATTTGTCACAAGTCGGGTGATCTCTAGTAGGAGTGAGTGAGTGATTGTTGTTTAACGACAACTCATAAATTTTTCAGCAAATATCATAGTGAGATAAAAGAAAAAAAAAGGACCATAAAGGGCTACGGTTCCGCAGCTAAGTGAGAACAAGTTAATTTTCAATGAGATGATGATGAGGTCCACTTGGTACTAGACTAACATGCTTAATTGGATTTTTATAATGTTAGTTCACTGAAACAACAGTCTGCAGATAGACATGTCCCTCCACTGGGATATCCATTGATCATAAATGTCCACTTTGTGTTCAATCAGTTTAACAGTTTCTAACTGATGATTTTAAAGCATTTTCCAAATAGGCTGATTGATTGATTAATTGATTATTGCTTTTCATCCAGCAACCAGTATTTCATATATTATTGGGATGAGAACAAGTTCAACTAAATATAAAAATGGCATGTATATAAAAATGAGGAAGAGGTGGGCAAACCAGGACAATCACTGTTGACTGCCACTGGAAAAATATGTACCCTTTCGTGGTCTTTATTGTATGGTAGTTGGATTTATAACTACCTATGCAATCAGTGCCTATGACCACTAATGTTGTGAGTTCTAATTCAGCTCAGCTGAGGTGTACTTGATACAACATTATGTGATAAAGTTTGTCAGTGACTTGCGATAGGACAGTTTTCTCCAGGTACTCTGGTTTCCCCCACCAATAAAACTGACACGATATAACTGAAATATTGTTGAAATCAGCGTTAATCACCATAAACCAAAAACTTCAGTCTACTGTAGATGCTACTAGGAGCTTACTCTTTTTCAAAAAGAGATCTTTCACATGCAATTCCCCAAACATGTGGCCCACAATGGTCCAGTCGGTCAACCTTTCTATATTAATATCCATATTATGACCTGACAGAACCACTTTTGCATATTTGTGACTTTATTCTAAAATTATACATCTTAATACCTTTTTCATATGAGTTATTTCCCTTACAACGACTGGCAAAATGGTACCTAGTGTAGTAGCAAGAAACAGTGGAAAGGGCAACAAATTTCAGTTGAATTTTCTCATAACTTGAACCTTGCAAAAAATCACAGGAAAATTTTTATAGCAACTAGAAAATTCACAAGTTGTTACAACATTACAATTTTATGCAAATTATTGGAAAAAAAGACATGTTATTTTCATTGAACTTTGCATATAAGGGGATATATTTGCCTGCCTTTAAGGGAAATTACTCCTGTTAAACATACAATATTGATTGATATTCCTATAGGATCCTGTATTCAAACTTTGTCCTGCAGTGAAGACCATGAAAAAAAACCCAGACAATCCAAGGAATTTTTTAACAAAGTGTGATTTCAACTTGTATAATAATTTCAGACAAGAATAATTTTAAAACATTTTTCTCATTGACACACAGAACCAACTTTTTGTGCCTGTTTCAATTTGTTTTATTCTTTTATTTATATCTGAATTGTGATCGTATGAACCGGCTTAACCCTGTCACATTTGCATGCCTGTCTCAAATCGGGATCGGGGTTTACCTCAGCATATGTCATGGTCATTTTTGTGTTTAAGGACTTGAGGTAAGAGGTAGTTGTTTGTTTTGTTGACATTGGTTGAATCATTGACCTTGTTTTCATAATTTTGTAGATACTATTCAAGAAAAATCCATCCCAGTTTGATTTCAATGGGTAAGTGGTTTCAAGGAATATTTTAAAATATTTTGACCAAATGGTTCGATGTTAAAATTTGGCATAATTCAATATACTATGTAAATTCCAGACTGTTAATGAAAAATATAATTAATAAAGGCTTCATTATGAGTCCTCTCGAAAATATTTCCACTTAATGTACTAAACATTGCTAAAAACAAAATCCAGATGATTGTAAAGACACAATTTAGGATTTTTTAATTTAACATAGCTAGGACCTCCCCATTTTGAAATATTTATAATGTACCTATAATTTAGGTTTCAACCACTTTCATCAATAAATAGAAACTGTTTGAAGTATTTTATCCCTTTGTTCTATTTATAGAAGCATCGGCCATGCTGCCTGGTTGGAGGAATCATTAGATATGTAGTTTAACTGTATACACTCCATACCTTGATTACTTAGAGAAATCTCAGAGAGTTGTCTGTTCTGCAGAGTTGCTACAACATAGGATAAAAGCTGATGATGTACCAAAATCCAAGAAAAAACCTGTATAAATAAAGTATATGATAAGATATCATGAACATATTTCAGAGATAAAATATGAATGAAATAAATTATTATTTTCTAAATGGCAATTTAAAACTGAGTTGTTTTTTCTCTCACAAATATAAGTAAAAATAAAGTGATTTCTTGAGTAAAATTCAATTTTTTATATCCATCAATAAGGGGGGGGGGGGTGATGTTTAACACCACTTTCACTAATATTTCAGTTATATCATGGCGGTTAGTGTTATCGGTGGAGGAAAACTGGAGTACCCGGAGAAAACCACTGACCTGTTGCAAGTCACCGACAAACTTTATCACATAATGTTGTATCAAGTACACCCTGCATGAGCGGGATTCAAACTCATAATGTTAGTGGTGATAGGCACTGATTGCACATGTAGTTGTAAATCCAAAAACCATATGATCACGACTGCTTCAAACAGATAAAAGTGTATCTTTATTAGACTCCATGTTCATATGTAAAGATTCTTTACTATATTCAACTCTAATTTTAATTTCAATTTTTTTATCAAATAAATTGCTATTTCAAGTGTTATTTAAAAATTATGTACTAGTTAATGGGAGGTAACTCTAATTTCAATTTTCCTTTGGGTTTTTTTCAAGGGTAATTTAGTTAATTTTTTTTTTTTTATCAATTTCAGACCAGAAATTCAGAAACAAACTATCATACACTGAAGATGCGATAGCAAATTGCTACATACAAAACTACACTTTGTGTAGCAAACATTATTTTGTGTGTAAGTGTTCAAAGCATTTGTGGTTAAACAATCAACCATTGTCATTGAAGCATTTTAAAATAACAAATACAAATGAGAATTTACATGTGTGGAGGAAATTAATCAATAAACGTTATGATCTGAAGACACATGAACGAACAAGAATGAACATGAATACAAACTTTGTAGAAGGATTTAACAGATTAGGTTGTGTGTAAATACCATCAAATGTTACCTTCATGAACATGCAGGTAGTCATGTTCATTTGATTGTGTTGATTTTGGCCTTGGTGAATCAATGTGGCTCACTGGTCTCCATGGTATCTACGGTGCTAGTAGATAGGTCTCCCTTGCTGTTGATGTGGCTCACTGGTCTCCTCCATGATATCTACGGTGCTAGTAGTTAGGTCTCCCTTGCTGTTGATGTGACTCACTGGTCTCCTCCATGGCATCTACGGTGCTAATAGTTAGGTCTCCCTTGCTGTTGATGTGGCTCACAGCGAGGTCTCCTACATGGTATCTGTGGTCCTAGTAGATAGGTCTCCCTTACTGTCGATGTGGCTCACTGGTCTCCTCCATGATATCTACGGTGCTAGTAGTTAGGTCTCCCTTGCTGTTGATGTGACTCACTGGTCTCCTCCATGGCATCTACGGTGCTAGTAGTTAGGTCTCCCTTGCTGTTGATGTGGCTCACAGCGAGGTCTCCTACATGGTATCTGTGGTCCTAGTAGATAGGTCTCCCTTACTGTTGATGTGGCTCACTGGTCTCCATGCTGACTACAATGAAAAGTGTAAAAATAACAATTTCCCTGTTTACACCATGAATGTGTGATCTAAAGAAATAAGAACAACTTCCTGCAAAAATCGGGCAATTTCATAGCACAGATGAAAAATGAAAAAAAACAAACACAAACGAACTAGGATTACATCATTGTCTTGTAGATGGATCTCATTGCTTTTTAAATTTGAAGGAGAGCTTTTTTTTTTTGCATGAACATTATGAATGAGTTATCTCCCTTCTTGAGTGGAAGTTGGGACCCATAAAACTAGCTTGGACCAGTTATTTTTTATTGAACTAATTCAGGAGAGTGAGTGATCAAGCATATGTGTGTTGGAGTTCTTGTAACAGTAGTTGTAATTGTTTGACTGATTGACGAATGGCAACTTATTTGACTGATTGCATCTGTCATTGATGAATACTGTTCCTCATTACATAGATAACAGTCAGTCAATAGATAGTTCATTAATGATGTGTTACATATGACGGATTCGTTTATTTAAAAATTTTAACTTGAAAAATAGCAAATTATAAAACAATTTAACTTTTTAACATAATTTTCATAAAAAGCATAAAAATTATCAAGATAACCTTTTTTCGCATTTTGTTAAATTCTTCAGTGTTTACTTGCTTTGGTTCTGACAATTATCAGTTAAAATGTTGACTTGTCAAAACATTTTTCTGACTGAAATTCCAGGATAGTTTTTTTTAATGAATATAATTCAATTCTGAATTTACAATTATAATTAGTTACTGGTATAAATCACAACTGTGAAATTAGAATTTGAAAGAAATAGTTCTCAAATAAATTCATAATTTGCAAAATATTATGAATCTTTAGAATATTTATACTTGTTAGTTTATATAATTCAAATTATTTTCCAATATTTACATTTGTTGATGGAGTAAAATATATAATCTAGTGATTGATTGATTGTTGTTTATTGCTATCATTGTTCAGCTATAAAATGGTCTGCAGGTAGACATGTCACTACACTCAAGACACATTATCCTAATTCTGAGCCAACTAGCCTATGCTCTTATTCCTTACAGCAGTGTTGCTAAGAGGGAAAGCAAAAAATATCAATTTTATACTTGCGAGAAAAAGACTGAATAATTATCATTTTAAAAAATTGTGTTGTGCTATATTTCAACAAAATTAGGCCTTTAAATCAAAACACTGATCGACTCGTTGAAAGTCACTATGTATCACTTTGTGGGCATCACAGGTTATTTGAGCCATGATTATCAATACTTCTATTAGACTCCGTCTTGAAGTCATGCATCATTTTGTGATTCATCGTCAATCTACATGTACATGTATCTAGACAAGTCTATTTTGATAATTAAGAATCCTTTCTGAACACATTATTTATTCATGATAAAGTTGCGAGAAAAAGACTTTGGAAAAAAAAGTAAGAAAATTTAAATCACAGATTGTTGAAACTTTTATAGAAAAACATTGGAAATTTTACTCATATTTTTTTGGAACAAGAAATGTCCAGTTACACTGAGGCTGATATTTTTTTTTCTTTAAAAAAAAAATCAATTCATGTTTGTATGATATCCAATATTTATAATTATATGTTATTCCCAGCTGCAGTATAAGTTTTTTAAAAATTGAACTCACAGATAGTTAAAGCTATTTATAGATACTACTACTAGTAGTAAACATTGGACATTTTACTCATCTTAGATATTTTATGTTATTTTTAGAACAAGAAATACCCAAATGACCAGACCTTTCTCTAAAATAAGCAATTTATGCTTTTATGATATCCAATATTAATAATGCATGTATTTGCAGCTGCAATATAAGATTTGAACAAATACTTTACAGATTTTTTAAATTTTTATTGGAAAACATTGGATATTATACTCATCTTAGATGTTCTATGTACTTTTTGGAGCAAGACATGCCCAGTAACATTGATATTTTTTCACTGATATTTAGATATAACCTAGAAGACCCCCCTGTGACTGAAAAATGTAGAACAGCAATAAAACCAATCTTGCTTTACTTTAATTTGTGTCCAAGGGTAACATTT
Source organism: Gigantidas platifrons (assembly GCA_002080005.1). Taxonomy (NCBI): domain Eukaryota; kingdom Metazoa; phylum Mollusca; class Bivalvia; order Mytilida; family Modiolidae; genus Gigantidas; species Gigantidas platifrons. Next base: position 458,181 of record MJUT01011850.1, read on the forward strand.
TATTATTTACATCAATATCCTTTCTTACTAGAGTTCAAATACTTCTTAGAAAAATTTGTTATCTTTCTTTGTCAAATATGTTTTCAGAAAAACCCCCATGAGATAACATAAATGAATTTACAAAATGAGAAATTTATATAGAGGACCTCACATACATTATTTGTATCAAGAAAAAAATTATTTTAAACTATTTGTAGTTTACACAAAAATATCTTAAAAAAAAAATCACTTACCACTTCTCCATGCGACTTCTTTTTCACTATAGACATCTTCCCCAAACCCTCCCCCCAGTGACCCAAATGTAGCTCCTGACATGTAGGTCTTTTATCCCCCTCGTCGAACTACGCCTGCATGGTAGTTCAACTCAGGGGATCACGACACCCCGGATATAGGACCCAAATGTAGCTGCAGACATTTGTTCCTCCCCACCGCCTCCTAGTCAAGGTAATCAGAGCATAGTACCCAAGAGACGTGGCCCTCCAAATGTAACTCCCGACATTTGGAAATACCTAAATGCACTCGGACTTGGACATTTAAGCATAGGGGGGACGTTGATAGATGTGAACCCCAAACACACCAGGCTTAACTTTCTATGCTTTAGTTTGTCCAAGTCCAAATAGTTCCACCTACCTCAGGTTGTCCTCTGAATAGAGGTGGTTGCATCAAAACAGGTTACAACTGTCCTTGACTACAGGAAGAAGTTATCCTCGGAACATGTCCTCTGAAAAGAGGTGGTTGCATCAGAGCAAGTCGGGCAATTGTCAGATCTGGCTATGACCTTTCAGTATAGATAATTGCAGGAATATTTTAATGTTGTTGAAAGTTTCTGGTTTTTCAGTCGATGTAAATCTGTACAATTTTTTTTATAGTTTATACTGGTTTATCTACTGGATATCTAGTTACCAATAGGCAATGGTCATTGAATGCCAATCCTTCCTAATTGTACCCATCACAAACCAGGAGAGACAGTTTCCTTCAGCCGCCCATGTGTTTATTTGCACTTAAAAGTTTTAGATTTGTGTAGACAGAATAATCTGTCTCTTGTATGTCTATATTTGTCATTATATATTTCCTTTTTATTATTTGGACATTTTTTTTGTTTTTTGGACCAAAAAAAAAAGTCCAAACAATAAAAAAGAAATATGATAATGACAAATATTGACACACAAGAGAGATTATTCCGTCTCAGATTTGTGTGTTATGGTTATATATAAACAACCATTAGTATTTGATGTGGTTTTATGTTGTCAAAGTTACTAATATGGTCAACAATCTCTATTTTGTATCATGAAATTAAAATAAACAACAGCAAAAAGACACCTTCAACTAATGTATTTTATTTTTTATAAATCTACACATTATTCAATACATTATCTACATCTATAAACGACATTCAATCAATAATTCATAAGTCAAAACACAAATATCATCCAAGTTTTACTTCAAATAATAAACTTCTTAGATTTTGTTGCATTCAAATTCCTTCAGGTTACAGGTATTTCTTCTATTTTACTTTGCATTCTTCCAAGCAACAGAAGATTGTCTTCCATACTTTAGGACACAAATGATATTGGCAATCTTCCAGACGTTAGGACACAAATGATATTGGTAATCTTCCAGAGGTTAGGAAACAAATGATACTGGCAATCTTCCAGACTATCTTCCAGGATATCAGTTTTCTCTACAAAACAAAACAATAGTATATTTATCGTTGTCAAAATAACATCCTTTAATGTACATTAAATTGTAAACTGGAAACAGTAGATTTGTGTTAAAACATGAAACAATTGTAGACAGATCTATGTCTCACTTGCCCCTGCAAATTATTTGAGTAAAATATTTCTCAGAAAATAAGTTAATGTACGATGAAACAGGTGACACATACCTTGCTGACATGCACCCTCCATGATAAATGTGTGGACCAAGTATTGTGAACCTAGATTGTATGATAATGGAGAAACTAACCTAATCATGAAAACTTGAAACAAATTTAATAAAGCCAGTAGACCGTGAAAATGAGGTCACGGTCAGGTGACATCTGCCAGGCTGACATGTACCCTGCATGATAAATGTGTGGACCAAGTATGGTGAACCTAGATTGTATGATAATGGAGAAACTAACCTAATCATGAAAACTTGACACAAATTTAACAGTCAGTACATCATGAAAATGAGGTCAAGGTCAGGTGACATCTGCCTGGCTGACATGCACACACTATGATAAATGTGTGGATCAATGATTGTGAGCCTAGCTTGTATTGTAGTGGAGAAAGTGGACTAATCATGAAAACCTGATGCAAATGTAACAAAGTCAACAGACAATGAAAATGAGGCCAAGGTCAGGTAATACATGCCTGACTGACATATAAACATCACGATGTGTGGACCAAGCAAGGTAAACCTAGGTTGTATGGTAGTGGAGAAATTTGGGGGTTTGGGGTTACGGTGGTAAATGGCACTTTCAACAATATTTCAGTTATATCGTGGTTAGGAAACATGAGTACCCAGATAAAACCACTGACATACCGCAAGTCACTGTCAAACTTTATCAAAAAAAGTTGTATCGAGTGCACCTCCAGATTCGAACTCACAACTTTAGTGGTTATAGGCACTGATAGCACAGGTAGTTGAAAATCCAACTACCATATCAACACAGCCATGACCGCCCCAAATTAATGCAGGACTTCAATTTAAAACAAGAGCACTGCCCACGTGTGCTGGACGCTCGACTTTTTCGTATCTGATATTAAACTGCAAGCAATTTATAAAGTTATACATACTTCTAACTATGACGGTCATATAAGCAAATATGTTTACAAGATTGGTAAATATAATCACAAAAATTTTTTTTGGGTGTGGGGTGGTGTATAATCTTTTCTTGTAACACCACTATTTTAGTGCAAATGGAATAAAAAAAAAAAANGGGGGAGGGGGTTGTATGTTGGGAGTGGGGGGTTACCCTTCTGTAATGTGTTCCCCTTTTGATAGTGAACAGGTATGTTGGGTTTCATTTTAATGCCTATCTGAGTAACTATCATAGTTTATATTGAGAAAATTGTCTTTTTAGAAAAAAAAATGCAAGTAAAAAAAACAAACTCAAATAAAATGCTGGATAGAGTTGTCTTCTCTTGTCAACAGAATGGGGTCAACACTTTCTACAAGTGTATTGAGTTTCAAGTTAATAGCTTTGATAGTTATTGAGAAATTTTAATTATACTACAAAAATATCCTTAATTTCTAGGTACTATGTCAAAACAAGGGCAGATAACTCTGGATATACAAATCACAGGGTCATCTGCCTTGTTGTAATTGGTTCCTCTTTTGATA
>MJUT01011850.1:470613-480649 GCA_002080005.1 Gigantidas platifrons
AATTGGCCCAGTAGTTTCTGAGGAGAAGATTAAAATGTGAAATGTTGACGGATGGACGGACGACAGACGACAGACGAAAAGTGATGGCAATAGCTCACTTGACCCTTTGGTTCAGGTGAGCTAAAAAAACCCATAGATTTTTTGGTATGATACTTACTAGAACTATATTAATTTATTTTGAAAACTTTAAGAGATATGAACAACATTTTTAGGGGAAATTCTATTTTTTTGTTGAAAAAAACTAGAAATTTGATAATTATGTCTTATTTACACAATAATCTTCTCCAATAAGCACTGAAGTTCATTAAAATATGTATCGTTCACCTGGTTGTATCATATTTTGGGATTCGTGTAAAATGTAAATATCATTTGCCATGATTGGTGAGGGAAACCGGAGTTCCAGGAGAAAACGACCGACCTGTCGCAAGTCGCTGACAAACTTTTGCAAGATGAGGTTGTAGAGTTTTTCATATAGTGTTTTCATCATTTAACTATGGTTAGGCGAAATCAACTATAGCATGTCAGACAGGTTTTAGAAGGGTGGCAGGGCAAATGGGGGTACACCATTCTGAAATCTAACATCTAATGCAGTGTTTGCAAGCTACTGGAATGGTTGATAAACATCTGCGATCTTGAAGGCCCTGCAAAACTATGACTAGAGAGGATTGTCTAATAGATCGGTCTGCCAGGAGAAATCGCTTTGCTACATCAGCTCATATTCGAGATGAATTGAATTTTGGGGGTCTTGTGGTCACATGACCATCTCCATTGGAATATTCGTTATTGTAAAAACAGTCCATTACCATTGGTCAGACAAGTTGGTTTTTATTGTGCCCCATGTTTGAGTCTGGCAGCATATAAACACTGCATTTCATGACGGGAACATGATGGGTACAACAGCGCTCGGTGGCCAAGGTGTAACTGTCTGGCGGCGTTTTTCTTTTAATAGTATGCTAGACTTAAATGTCATACAAGGGTAATTCAATGGAATTATGCACCAAAATCATTGAGCAATCCCAATGATGAAAGGAATGCCATGTTTCACTATACCTAAAGGTTGTTAGTTATTTATTTTTTCTCAATAAATATACATTGTCATAATAAAATGTGCCGACAAAACCAATTCCAGCAAATAAAAACAAAATACCGTTAAAGATGACATGATGATACATTGACACCTATCCAGTCACTCAATGGTGCTACCAACTATCTTTACAGCAGCACACAAAAAGTAACCAGAAAGAATATCAAAATACATGTACATTTAACTAAATCCTGGATACAAAAATAAAACTAAATTTTGACCACCAGACTCGACTAACTGTTATAAACTTGAATCATATATTCTACATTAATGAAAGCACTGAATTGGTAAATCAGGAATGAAAGAGTAGACCAATTTCAAGCATGAAATACAATCTAGTGGCTCACAGGAGCCTGTAATTGTAGGATTAAATAGTGTCCGCCGTGAAATATTGTCCTCTGTTACAATTGTTTTCTATGATAAAGTCCGAGGACGGAATAAAGCGCAGAGGTGACTTCTTTTGGTCTGTTGGGGATTTTTCATTTGAAAAAGATACAATCGGACACATTTTCAGAGAACAATATTATGGCTTACATAATCACTCACCTTGTTTTCAATTCGACTTCTAAACTTTATAAAAAATGCAAGTGCTATAAATAATTTTGAAAGTTGGCCAAACCACAGATCATTTCAGCTCAAATTTTGACCAGAAGATTTTGATGCAAGTTTTTTCATAATATGTCAGATTAGTATAAATTTGTTGAAGAAACGGTATGTTGAACTACTCAATGTCAAATAGCTGCAGTTAAATGCAATCTTTCATCAAAATATGCCTAATTTGCATTATTGGCTGAAAGAAATATTTCACAGACAAACCTGGAATATATGTTAAACTACTCAATGCCATGTAGCTGCAGTTAAAATTTGACCTGATTGTGATTTATAATAAAACAGCAATGGACAATTGAAGAAATTTTCATTTTTAGTAACACTAGCCATCTTGAATAGGCACAATTTTGGAAGGTGACCAACCAAAGAACATCCCAGCCAAATTTGGTTTAAATTGGTTTAGCAATTTCAGAGGAGATCTAAATATAAAAGTTTACGACAGACACAAAGTGATGGCAAATGCTCACCTGGCCAAAAAACAACACACAAAGAAATTATGCAAAAAAAAACAGTATAAAAACTATTCTAACATGATCTCCTTCTTTTGCTTTGTTAACAAATGAGTGAGTTATCCATTTGGTATAATCTCATTAGCACATGTGCCGGTGAATGTGACTGACTTTTCCATTGGCAGCATAGATTGTGTATGACATTTTCCGCAAACGTAAATATAAATCACTGTCTTCCAATCAAAGTATACTACAGTCTACCGTATTTGTATTTTTAGACCTATCAGAATCGAAATAAATCATGGAAGCCAGAACGTGTTTTGAGTTTCTGCCAATCCATGTTAAAACTCCCAACACATTCTGGCTTCCATGATTTATTTCTTAAATAGAAAATATCAGCAATATTGAGCCAAAATAAACAAATCAGTGAATATGAACAAATACCTGAAAATTTAACTTCCTCAAGTTTCACAACAGAAAGAAATGTAGAACCAAGCACAGTACAAAATACAAGGAATGCCAAAATAGAAAACAATCTCTCCTGTGGATAAAGCTCTAGTTTTATTTAAACAAACAAACTTATCTAACACAAACACAAACTGTGTGAATCCATACAATTGCATATTTTGTTCTCTCAAGAAATTTTAAATCATTTGCAATTTTCAGAAAAAACTGAAGACAAATGGTATGGCGTCATCGTGGACCGGGTCTCAGCCCACTTTTCTGATTCAACCCAAATAAATTTCAGATATTTTGTGCTATACATTTAAATTATTATCATAATTATCACAAAACATATCATCAGCTGATCGGTCAAAATAATGTAAAATGACCACCGCTAAAAAATGTCCTTTTTGTTTTTGATACTGGCTTTATCATGTGGAATATCAGACTCACTCAAACAGGCTCATCTGATATTCCACAAGATAAAATCAATATCAAAATAAAAAATGCCATTATTCTATATTAGTGTCCTGGTTGGCTGTTTTATCGAGTATGGGTACAATCTCAAAATGTTTATAACTGTAAGACATGGGATCTTTTTTCAACTTTACTTTATATTACATCACAAACATGTGCCAATGGCATATCTTTTTCACCGCACCTGTGGCGTAATGTTTAGCATGCTTGTCTAAAGTGCGGTAGATTGTGGGTTCCAGCCCCGGTCGGGTCAAACTAAAGACTATAAAATTGGTATTTGTTGCTTCTCCGCCAAGCACGCAGCATTAAGGAGAAAGAGCAAAGACTGGCTCGGAATCAGAATAATGTGTCCAAGTGGAGCAACACGTCTACCCGTGAACTGTTGTTTCATTGAGCTAGCACTATAAAAATCCAATTCAGCATGTTGGTCTAGAACAAAGTGGACCTCATTATCATTTCATTGATAATTAATTTGTTCTCGCCATGATATAGCTGAAAAATTACTGAATTGGCATTAAACAACAATCACTCACTCATATTTTTTTCACTTTAAAATACGTCAAATTCATTTGGGTTTCTAGAAATGTAGTCAAAAGACAGAGACTAACTAGAGTAAAATTATTACACCTGTAAAAATGTGTGCTTTACAGGGTTAGAGTTAGCTAATGCCATGTTTAAAGGCATACAGGCTGTCAGAATTTAATTTTTTTTAGATTAAATGTAGCCAATATTTGACGTTTTATACTAATTGCAATTGAAATTTTTCATAATATCATACGTAAATAGCCTAGAACGAAGGAAATACATCGCTGTTTGATTCTCTTGCATCCAGTAAAGCATTCAATGTTTATCTGTGCAATATTCATACGACCTGACAGTGAACTCATTCAGGAAAGCGTTTGCGCATGTGCAAAATTGTTTGTTGATGAAGGAAATGTGCACATGGCACAAGTCGAATCGTGGAAGAAAATAAAAACATTGACGGATTCTATACGAAAACGACACGAAAAGGAGGATTCAGCAAGCTTTGTGTAAAAATTAACAAAAGATGTTATATCGACCTACTCCATTTTTCAACACGTAAGCATAATTTAGTATATTTTTTCGGTCGAATCGTATTTTGACAGTAGAATTGCATCGTAGTTTTTATATATATTCTTTTTTACAGGAGAAAACACTAGGTGATATCTCTTTTAAATTAGAGATTAAAATAATGAACTTCAGGTCTGTTTTTTTTTCTAAAAAAATATAATCAGGACTACTCAAGTGTTGTCAATAATATGCAATACAATTTGTTTACAATTTTCCCTTTATTGGGCCCCTTTGTAGAGTTTGGGTTTGTTTTTATTGATTTCATCACGTATTTCCGATTTTAAGTGTCATTCTGATTAAATACCATTATATAATATTAACTGATTACCCCAGGATCCAATTTCATAGATACATTTCTTAAATTATATTAATTCTAACGAATTTACATGCACCATGCTTCCTTGGTTATTTATAGCAGTTATTAGTGTTTGGCAAACCTCGGAAAAGCAGCTGATTTACAATGGCGATTCCACCGACAGACATTCAAATTCTTTTCACTAATTACGACATTATAACATATTTTTTAAACCTGGATTCTTGTTCAGAACATTTTATTAGTATAAAACATCAAATATTTGCAACTTAATATAAAAAAAAATTCAATTCCAACAGCCTGTATGCCTTTAACAATATCTTAGTTATATTATAACAGGTTTTTTTTTTATTGTTGTAGAAAACCAAAGTAATCTAAGAAAATGACAGATCTTCATCAAGTCATTGACAAATCTTTATCACATCAAGTTGTATCAAGTATATTAACCTAGGGCAGGAACTGAACTGGTAACTTTAGTAGTGACAGGCCCACTTGAAAGTAGATTTATATCAACCTTTTATCATGATTTTTGCCATGACATCCCAGTATGCTTTATAGACTTGTACATTGAACAAAAATGTAAGAGAAAATCTAAAATTTAAAATTCTTAGTGTAATGCCAAACCGGTTTTATTTTAATTGTACTATATTTTGTTTTACAAAGTTTCTAATTTCATTTTCTCAAATATATAGATTTAACATTTTTACCAATATAAGGGAGACAACTAAAAAAATATATGTTATTGTGCAATACTACAATGCATTTTTGTTCTAACTTTTAAAATATATCTATGCATGAACAACAAAATATCACAAATGAAAAAAACAAAAGAACAAAAAAAAACAACAAAAAATGAAGAAAAAACAATACACTTTAAAAACTAGATGCTCAGCCCACTGAGCCTGTATCGCTCACCTGACAATAGAATGATGGAGTAATACCACTAAAGAATTCTCCATAGCCTTCTATGTTAAATAAAATCTTTTTGAGATCTCATACAGGATTCACCTTAAGCTTAATCTAAGTGACACTCATTTCTCATGGAAGGGGTACCTAATTGGAAGCTTACATCACATATGGGCTTAAAATTATCCTAAAATCTGTAGCTTTCTGCTGACATTCAGTATTTTGCAGTATCTAATAGGGTTTATTTGTTATCCAACAATGTAGGAATCCATTTTGTGTTTACATACTACTTTCCCATACGTTCTTTTCGACTGGTACCCATGTTTAGTGGTATTACACCTAAGAGACAGTTTAACTAAATGTTACACAAACATGCATTATTATGTTTCAAATGCATTTCTAACAAAAAAAAATTTAATTTCTCGCACGGTTTTCAAAATATTGCAAAAATATAAGACCATCTCTTCTTAGGATCTTTGCCTAAAATTAGTGAAAAAATTGAGTTTTAATCGCAAACAGCAATATTGAGATTTTGCTACCAAACGCGTTAAAAGTTTTAGTTTTGTTAGTGCTCAAGTATTGACTAGATATTGGAAATTCTAATGCAATTGTAATGTAACGCGTATTTTCAATGGCTCTCGAGTGCCGTCAAATCTGTAGTTGACAGGCCTGAAGGTATCATTCTATATTCCTACGCCTAATGTACTTGTTTGTAAACAATATGGCTGACCCAGATGCCGAAGCGGCACCAGACGACATCCTTCCTGTTCAGATTGAACGTAGGTTCAATAAACTAAGTACATTCCGTTGTACACTGCTTATCCCCAGTCCCTTACATTCTGTTTTTCTGCATAGATTTGTTTATTCCAAACATAAAAGTACACTTCAAGTTTTTCTCCCAATTTCAGTTTTGAAAATAAAAATATAAAAATTATCTCAATATTTGGATACAAGTCCTACAAATGGTCATGATCAATGCCTAGATAAATGAACTGAAAAAACAGTCTGTTTCTATTTTCATTTTACCAAAAAAAATGCATCAATTTCTTCCATACGATGTTCGTTCCCAGTTCACGGTAGTTGTGCATTGATGTTTTCTCCCGTTGCTTGGAATGTTAGTATGGACACATATTCTACGATGAATTACAGAAAAGTAATGACTAAATTAAAAGAAAATAATGTTACCTATAGATCTAGTATGTTATACAAACTATGACTTCCATGAATTATTTTGATTCTAGTAGAAAAAATCTAACATATTTTGAATGGAAGTCAGTAATAAATAGAAATGCATGTAATAATGAAATCCACTGATCTGAAACTATTCTGTGATGTAATTAAGTTACTGATATTTCCCAGTTTGATGGCATTTTGCATTTAGCTACATAAGAAATGCTAAAAAAATCGTAAAATCAATCAGTAACCAGTTTGTTTCAAAATGTGAGCGTTCCAATTATGTCACCGGATGACGATAAATTAAAAAAGTCAAAGTCGATAGATTGTTGTCTTAAGTGTTTTTTCCGGATTTTTTTTTTTATATCAACAACAATATTATGATTTTTTGTTTGCATGCACCTCGGTTCTACTGAATTAGATGATACATTGAGAGCATTTGAAGAGTTGTCGGTGTCAAAATTGTGAATTTGACGGACTATTTTTTAAGCGGAAGGAATTTGAAAAGTCCATATATTTCGTCATTTATTTGTATGTTTTCAAACTAGTGTGTACACTTTGGGAGAATTTCATTAGAATAGGAATAACAGTACTGTATTTGAAGAGTTGGAGGTGTCAATTGTGGATTTGACGGTCGCAAATATCTGTTTTACCGGCTCCGCTACGCGTTGCCGGTAAAACGGCATTTTGCAACCGTCAAATCCACAATTGACACCTCCAACTCTTCAAATACAGTACTGTTATTCCTTAAATAAGTCTAGACTTTTTTTAAGTGAATACAATTTTGAATTTTTCAAAATTAAAAGGTGAATTAAATTTTTTTTTTAAAAAGGTAAAAAATGGAGTTTTTATTCTTATTTCAGGGAAGTTTTTACATTTGGAAAGTTTTTCTTTACTTAATTATGAAGCAAATTTATTAATTAGATTATTTATACATATGCCACCTGAAATACATTTGATCTTTATCTTCCAGAGGGACTTTAACACAGAAGGTATCAAGTTCTCAAGTTTCTGTTGAATTTGGGTGGGGGATCCAATAAAAGGCTTTAATTGATAAAACATGATAATTTTTTTATATATAAAGGTTAATTATTAAAGAGTTTAAATTTCCCTACAATTTGGTGTATGTAATTGTGCGACTGATTCATTCTGAAGGTAAGAAATGGGTAGAAAACGAGGTAAAATTTCAAAAACTCATGGCTTTCAAAAAGGAAATAAGCCATGGAATAAGGGGAAAGAACTTAAATTTGACAACAATTTGGAAATTAAAAAGTGTAAAAGGTTAGAGCATAATGTTTATAACTCGTATGTTCATGAAAATTTGAATGGTGTTCTGTCAATTCACAATGTTGATGGTTCGCATGTGGCTGGAAAAATTCTTCGGCCCAAGTCAAAGATTCCTGAAGTTGTAGACTATTACCTTCCTTCTGAGGTTGAACATCCAAATCATCATACAAATAAGGTGTATATGGGTGCTAAAGTTGAGTCTATGTATGTATCTGAAACAAAAAACCATAGATTACATAATAATGAATGCCTAGGTGACCTAAGATTTGACTGTGCAGCTAGCAAAAAATGGGGTTTAGGTTGGCGTGAGAGACTAGCATGCATGGATTGTGATTTTGTTAGTGAGTATCATAAATTATATGATGAAGTTGACACTCATAAACAGGGTAGAAAAGCTGCAAAAAAGAATGTTGCAGCTGCAGTAGGCTTAATGTATATGCCTATTTCAAATAAAAACTTTAGAGAAATCCTAATGGTTTTGAATATTATCCCCCCTTGCACATCCAGTATGCAAAAGACCTCAAACCAAGTGTCAAATAGGGTTGAAGATATAAACAAAGAGAGCATGAAAGACATTCGTGCTGAACTTGTCAGAAATAATAGGTCGTGCAGTTTAACAAATTGCAATTTAGTATGGGTAGAATCTGACGCCTGCTATAATAACCCCCTTTTCAGCGCCGGAACTACCACTTTTCAAGCCGGCACCCAGGTTACATATAGTATGATAGAAAATAATACTAAAGATAAAAAAATTGTCTCTTTGTTTACAGGAAATAAACTTTGTAATGTAGCTTCCAGACCCAGGGGTAAAGGTTTTAATATTATTTGTCCAAATCATGATGGACTATGTACAGCCAATATTACTGAAGATGCTGTTATAGGCAATGAGACAGCCTATAGCAAACAATGTGCTCAAGAAGTCAGTGATTATTTGAAAATATCTCATATAACAACTGATGGTGACAGTAAAGCCTTTCAAGGTGTAAAAGAAATACTAAGGGATGCAAGACATTTGGAAGGATGCTTGAAAAGAGTGATTCTGAAATGCACATTCAATCTATTTTCTGGCGACAATAAATTAAGTAAAAAAAGATTGCTTTGCCCTTGATATCATAGCAAGGTGTGTAGCTGAACTAAATCAAAGTTTTCAGGTACATAATGGTGAATTGTACAAAATAAAAGAGCAAATGCCGTGTATAATAGAAACAATATTAATGTGTTACAAAGGTTACTGTGGTTATTCTTGTAGAGTTAATTCCTTTGTGTGTGCAGGTCTTCCCCATAACCACTGGCAAAAAGAGCTATATTGCTCATGGTGAGACATTTAAAATGACATGCGATGATGAAGATAAAATTGAAAAGTTTTAAAAAAACTTCTTGATTCACAAAAAAGGGAAAATGGTTAGATTTAATACCTCAACTCAAAAAAGTGAAGCAGTAACTTGTTCACACCATAATCCCAAGGATGTAACCCATTCATGAAACTTTGCTGGTAGTGCACATAATTCAATCTTTATGTGAAATCATGGATTTGCTAATTCTGCTCTGCTTATTACCCAGAATCTAGGTGCTGGGATAATTCCTGGTTTTTCTCACTCAGAATCTAGGTGCTGGGATAATTCCTGGTAATTCTCACCCAGAATCTAGGTGCTGGGATAATTCCTGTTTTTTCTCACTCAGAATCTAGGTGCTGGGATAATTCCTGGTTTTTCTCACTCAGAATCTAGGTGCTGGGATAATTCCTGATTTTTCTCACTCAGAATCTAGGTGCTGGGATAATTCCTGGTAATTCTCACTCAGAATCTAGGTGCTGGGATAATTCCTGGTTTTTCTCACTCAGAATCTAGGTGCTGGGATAATTCCTGGTTTTTCTCACTCAGAATCTAGGTGCTGGGATAATTCCTGGTTCTTCTGCAACTGAAACAGACACATAGTACTGAATTAATAATGAAGCATCTCAAACAGTTGCCATCATAAAAATTTAAAATGGCAAAGTCTCGTAAAAGAAAGTGTGAGCTACATGCACTAAGATATTCTGATCAACTTACTCACTATTTCAAAGGAATAGCTGATACGCAACATTAACAATTAGGTGTTGAAAGCAGGGTTGTCATAAATGGTATCGGGTCCATGCAGCCTAATTACACATTCGTCCTGGGCTCATTGACCCTAAAAATCGGGTCCGTTCGCCCTGATAATTAT
>MJUT01011850.1:480659-498584 GCA_002080005.1 Gigantidas platifrons
TTTTTCTCACTCAGAATCTAGGTGCTGGGATAATTCCTGGTTCTTCTGCAACTGAAACAGACACATAGTACTGAATTAATAATGAAGCATCTCAAACAGTTGCCATCATAAAAATTTAAAATGGCAAAGTCTCGTAAAAGAAAGTGTGAGCTACATGCACTAAGATATTCTGATCAACTTACTCACTATTTCAAAGGAATAGCTGATACGCAACATTAACAATTAGGTGTTGAAAGCAGGGTTGTCATAAATGGTATCGGGTCCATGCAGCCTAATTACACATTCGTCCTGGGCTCATTGACCCTAAAAATCGGGTCCGTTCGCCCTGATAATTATAAAGTATTTTAATGAACATCATGCATATTTTAATTTAAAATAAAGAAGAAATGATATAGAAAAGTATTAATTTAAATAAAAAATATGAGCTTTTGGAAATTACTCATGTTATTTCCAAGCAATTATTAGGTATACTGCAGTATTGTTTGAAATGATTGAAATGAATGATTTTTGATTTCATTATTACAATTATTGATTGGGGATTATATATCTTAGATCGCTTTACTTTCATTAATTGATGGCTATGGTTCTGTAATTATTTTTTTCTATTTTTTTTTCAATAGTCAGGAATTTATATTCATAAAAAAGCCCATACATTACCACCTGACATTGATGTACAATGATTTACAACATAATTATTATGTGACTATTGCATTTTTTAAAGTCAATTAATAAGCAACATATAATGTTTTGACATGAATAAATAAATCAATTGAGACACATTCATTCTTTCTCTCCCTTTCATAACAACACCCATACCTTTACAATGTCTGTCTTCTACTATTTTCTGACTTTAGTAACTTACTCTTAGTTGATACAAATAAAATACATAAACATAAATAATGTAGTATACCCGAGTAGTACCTATCTTTAGTTAAAAATCTCGAAATGCATATTGTTCAAGTGAATAATAACTTTTAATTTGATACTTCAATTCTATATTTGGAATTTTTTCTCTTAGTTTGCATTTATATATATATATCATCTTTTGTTATAATAGGATCAGCAAGTTAAGAGTTAAACTTTGTTCTTTAAATCTAAGCAAAAATTGTTCTTTGCGAAATTCAATATTGTGAGAATAACGTTTAAGACAGTCATAGAAAGCCCTCAGGAAATGAAATATCATAGGACAATTAAAAAATAAATGTTCAACGGTTTCATCTTCAACATGGCAAAATGAGCACAATTTTGTGCTTTTAATATGAATGTTGAATAAAAAGGTATTAGTATGTAAAAACTTATACTGAAAATTGATCAGATATGTATCCCTACAACACATTTTAAGAATTCGAAAATATATAGACCAGTCTGCAATGTAAATTCCAAGTATTTCTTCCCATTTCAAATATTTTTGAATGGGAAGATGAGTTAATGTCTTCTGTAAAGTAATATACAAACTTTAAACTTTTTGTATTTATTAGTCTGTCTAAAAAGTCATCTTTTGGTTGAAAATTTTCTGTATTGAAATTATCAATGTTATCTTTTAAACACTTTTTAATATCAGTAGGAATGTTTGAGATTATTCTGTAATAATTTAATTTGATTTGAATACTGCAATCTGATTGGCTAATCCGTCTGGAGAAAATTTTGGCTATACTCGATAACCTGGGTTGGTATTGTGACGTCACCAACGTGTTCATCCGCCAACGACAAATTCAAATAGTCGCATGAAAAAATCATAATTAAAATCGAGGAATCGTTCAATTTTGTTGTAAAAATTAAATTATAAGGAATATTTGAAATTGTTGAACAGGTTATACTTGCATAACCTGGTTTGGGTCAGTTTACACTTTTCATAAACAGCTTCGCGTTTTATTAAGCGTAAACTGACCCAAACCAGGTTATATCGTATAACTTGTTCAACAATTTCAAATATTCCTTAAATATCAAATGAAGTTGTTACTTCTAATTAATGGTTTAATCTTTTTGATGGTCAAGAATTTTTTTGTAACAGTATCCATAATATGATTTAAGTTTTGTTACACCTGCATTTTCCCATTTCATATAAAAATGGAAATCATCAATTGATACAAAGTTAAGTAGATCAAGAGATAAACACTCCTTTATGTTCAATTTTACAAGTGACTTTGCTAAATACAAACTATAAAAGACATCTTCCCAAAAAGGGTTACTGAGTATTTTAGAAATTTCAAGGATCTTTCCTTTTGTGAGAAAAAAATTCTTTCCCCCCCATAATATTTTATCTTCTTCGCCATGATTTTGCCAACCACCTTTCAAATTGGAAAAGAATTTTTTTACCCAGCTTATTTTGAGATAGGCATTGAACTATTTAAATGTATCATTTTTAACCCTCCATCTTCAAAATCAGCTATGAGTGTATTTTGTTTTATTTTTTCTGGTTTCCCATCCCATATAGAATAAAAAAAATAGTTTATTTAGATCATTAAACAGTGATTGTTTTAAATTTGGCAGTGAGGTAGGTAAATGAATAAGTTTTGGAAGCAATCATATTATAAGAACATAGGTTATTTATACATGTAGAATTTGACATATCACCTGCAAAATGAAAAATATGTAAAATTTGGGAGTGAGATGGTGTGTTTACATAGTACATAAATTCTTTGAAAATAGCCATTATTATCTATAGATGTATAAAAAATTCTAAGATTCTAGTGTATATATTTGATATTTTTTATTTGACAAATGGAAAAAAGTTTGTCACACAAAATGTGTTACACTCCTGGTATTTTTGACAACATATTTCGAAGGCATTTCTTTCTGGAAATAGATATTTCAATGATATTTCGTGGGCACAAGCACATAATAATAACTCACTGTTATTAGCAGCAATAAAATTTAAAAAGACAAGGAGCACCGCTTTGGAAAGATAAAAGGAAAAGGGGTATTTTTTTTAAACTGCCCATATCCAATATAAACAATCTGAGTTGCCAGGAAGCTTGGAATTGAGGGGGGATTTTCAAATGCACAGATGACCATATATTTGAGAAGACACTGATAATAGAGTTATCTCCCATACCCCAAGCCTACACCCTTAGCAAAGGAGTAGGTATGATAAGGGCAGAAATTGGCCTAAGACATAGGCAAATTATAAATGAAACGTATAGCTTTCATTGTTTGTTGATTTTATAAGACCTTTAATCCATCTAATATTTTGGTAATAATTTTCCATATTTGCACGTACGATGACGTCACACTAGTCAATGAAAAGTCTATGGTTTCGTGAAAATATATGAAATCTAACGAGAAATGTGTGTTTAATGTCAATTTTCAATATCTCCTCAAGCAGGTACCAACAACATATTTTAGTATGATGTTTATTATACATAAACATGTATCTCATTTAACTTTTTCGTTGGTACCCGAGTGCGGAGGGTATGAACGACGGTAAACAAAAAAAATAATTTTGAGGTCGATTTCGCGTGAGCAGCCATATATTAGTGACGTTTTCTTCCGTAATAGATAGAAATAGAAATCGACCTTTTAATCTCATCTAAAATAAAGTTGGTTATCATAGTTGTTGTACTACAGGAGTAATATTTGTCATTTGAAAAGTTTGTAGGAAAAAATGTTGACGTTAAATAGAAAAAAAAGCTAAATTTTGGAGGTGATTTACTGCCGACCTGTGGTGGAGCGACGGTTTTTTTCTAACCCTCAGTGGAATTTCAGGTGTTACTATACTTTAATTTTATCCCCATAATTCTCAAAAAGAACTAAAAAAAAGCAAAACAAAACATTCAACCAAAAAGAAAAATCAATATTATTCGGAATTCACTTGGCGAAAGAGCTAAATAATTTATATTTGTCAAAATAATGAAAAGTAAAAGTAAAGGGGCTGCGAAAAATAGAAAGTTCCGATCTCTCCTCTGCATGTTCAATGAATTAATTTCTAAGATAATCTGACTAGCCAGGTGAATTCCCAATGTACTAAAGAAAAGTTGATTTATATATAACTTAATTTTACCAACTTTGTATTGACGTTGCGGTGGTGTAATGGTTAGCGCTTTAGACTGACGATACTAACATCGTGAGTTCGTATATACGATTTTTTTTTTTTTTTTTTCAAATTTATTATGCATCATAAAAAACATTTTTGATGTGCTGACATTATTTTAAATGTTAAAACAAAATATCAAATGTCCATAGATATTTGACCATCGAATAATAGCACTTCATTTTGGGTTAACTACTCATCTAGCAAACATATATTTTTTAAAACATGACAAATAAGATAACTTGATATTTATTATACAGATACAAAATGTAATTCACATGTTCCGTTTTTGAGAACTGAATAATGATTATTTTGATAGATTGTCATTATATTAAGTTTTTTTTTCCAATTTCCCATGATTTTACAATTTAAATACATATACTTATTTAATTTCCTAACTTCAGTATCCATTCATTAGAGTGTTAGAATGTAAGTTTAATCTTGCTGGATGATTGCAGGTAAACTATGAACTGACCACAATGAGAATAAAAAACAGGGCTTTCCCCAACATTAAAAACACAAGACATCATTGCTAAAAACATTGGAACAATAATGATTATAAAATAGCATGCATGAATCTATTGATGCTATGCGTTCTCAGTTCCTTAAATTATTGATTTTATTTGATTTTTAGTGCTTAACGCCACTTTCAGCAATATTTCAGCTATATCAGGGCGACCAGTTTTAGAGGTTGAAGAAGCCAGAGTACCCGTAGAGAACCACCGATCATAGGCAAGTAACTGGTAATCTTTATCACTTGCGGCTGTGAGTCGAACCCATCTTTTTGTGCAATTTACAAATCCGGGAGAGGACGGTAACCAATATACCACGATGCAGTTATCATATCTTAGATAAACATACTAGTATTGATATATAAAAAGTGTGACAAAGTCACATAGTATGCTTCGTCTTTTTTCATATTTTTTTTTATTTCATTTTGTCTTTGTTTTCTCTAGAACCCCCCTCACACAGCTTTCAATTATAAAAATAAAAGTAAATAATGTTAGAGAAATGAAGGAAGGAAGCATAATAAATGTTAACATTGCTATTGTTGCCTTCTTTAGTGCCGACTGAAAACAATCTGAAATAATGAACTTAAATTTATCTCTTTTATACAATTTAAAATCATACAAGTGTTAAAAAAACAAAGAACCCGACTTATTCTCAAAAGAAATATATCATATATTTATGGTAAACATATCGTGTTCGTATATGGCAGTGATTGGGATTAGAGGGGGCCATGCATCATTTATCACATTCCATCTGAAAATGTCCCATTGAAATCAGAAATATTTGCAAAGAATGTTAAAGAATGTCCCATTGAAATTCTGAATGTCAATAGAAAATGTCCCATTATTAAAATTTTAATCCTAATCATTGATATGGCCGAGTATTTTTATTCAAATCTTTATAGCATAAACATGTACATTAAAACTCAAAAGTACCATCTGGCTTCATTGCCACTACCAGTATCTAAATAATTTGTTAAAAGAATAAATTATAAAGTTCAGAAAAACGTTAGTCCATTAATGAGTCACATTAGACCATTAATGATATATGGTAGAGTCACGTTAGTCCATTAATGATATATGGTAGAGTCTCGTTAGTCCATTAATGATATATGGTAGAGTCTCGTTAGTCCATTAATGATATATGGTAGAGTCTCATTAGTCCATTAATGATATATGGTAGAGTCTCATTAGTCCATTAATGATATATGGTAGAGTCTTGTTAGTCCATTAATGATATATGGTAGAGTCTCATTAGTCCATTAATGATTTATGGTAGAGTCTCGTTAGTCCATTAATGATAGATGGTAGAGTCACGTTAGACCATTAATGATAGATGGTAGAGTCACGTTAGTCCATAAATGATAGATGGTAGAGTCACGTTAGTCCATAAATGATATATGGTAGAGTCACTATAAGATGTTGTATTTCTGCCATAATATATTTTTGAAATAAAAATTATGATCTGTACATCTAGCCATGCAGTGATGGCTTAGCTTTTCATGATTTATTTGATTATTATAGTGTCTTAGCTTTTTAATGTTTGTAGTTATAATCAAATTAACTATGTACATTGTATTGTGATATTTTATTTATAAATAAACATATTGTTTGGAGATCTATATGTGTGTCCTATATGTTCCACCTCTGGAACTAAGAAACTATACAGCGGTGGGGAGGGGTTTATGGTCATGGTGTTTAAAGCCATTATTAACCGTGTTTCAGTTATATAGTGTTTACTGCAACTTTTAAAAATATTTCAGTTTTATAAGTGTAGGAAACAGAAGTGCCCGAGAAAACTACAGACTTTTCGCAAGTCCCTTACAGACGTTGCATTGAGAACACCTTGCATGAGCAGAATTTGAACTCACAGCTGTAGTGGGGATAGGCACTGATTGCATAGTTAGTTGCAGATCCAACTACCATACGATCAAGCTGGCTCCGAAACTATGTAATACAGTTTCAATAAAACAAAAGTATACAATATACATGCAAAGAAATGGGAAAATAAAAGCTTTATTTTTGACTGATTTCTACTGATTTTGTCTCCCTGTTCAAATGTTTTGCTATTTCTAGTTCATAATGTATATGTTTTTAACTGAATTTCATTGTACAAAAAAGAAACACAGCGTCTCATGATGAATGTACAACCATCAGGACCGACGATTTTACATCTAAAGGTCTATGTTAATTTTTTTTTTTTTCTCTCTTCTGTTTTATGTATAAGTGCTACCTCGTTCGTTAGAACGATATTTTAAAGCCATAACGTTTAAAGCCTCAACCGATTGATTTGAAATATGGATTTGTTGTTTATAGCAACCAATGACAGATAAACTTGATTTTGGGGTGAAGGGTTTTTCAGTTAGAGTGGTATGGCATCCGTGTCCATGGACACATTTTAATTTGTTTTATTCAACATGGATCATGTTCTTACCTGCCACTGCAGCTCAGCTTTACCATTTTATGCGGTTGTCCTGGTTCCTTTTAGGATTATATTTATTGAGAATTATTTCCTCTTATGATTTAAAAAATTAAAAGATCAACATTCGGTTATAAAAAGATAAAAAAAAGCAATTTACAGAGCTCGGAATTGATGAGTTTCTGTGGTTGCTAGGGATAATATTTGGTTACTAGGGACATTGTAAAGTCTAAGGAATACCTATAATATATACTGGTTAGTAAATGATAAGATGTTTCTAATAAAATGTCGTTGTAGAAAATTTCGTATTGATTAAATAAAAGGTCTATGAGATCTACAGCAAAATACTGTGGACGGGGACACCTGCTGCTAAAGAATGGGCATAACTATGAATAAAAATATCAAAATGTACTTTTGAGATATGAAATGACATTTGTAGAGCATATAACTTGACAAAAAAGTACCGCTTAGCCAAATAATAAGTCAAAAGTTCGCAGGTGTCAAAATTCAACCTTTAATTGCAATAATATAGGCTAATTTAATGTTTACAAAACCGTTGCTAGGGTGACATAACTACGCAAAAATACTATATGCTACCTTAGAGGATTGGAATATTATTTGTAAAGTGGACATACACATAATATTACATTTTGTCGAAAAGACGATGAAAGATATCTGAAATAAAACCACTATATTTGAATTTGCAATGATTAATTGGACTCTCCTCCATTTACGTTGCTAAGCAACAAAGGACAAAGTGAAATCATCCAAAAATTTATTTTTCTTACCTTTCAATGATTGTGTTTAATAATATATTTATATAAACAGTTTCTGAGATTGGGCCAAAATCGACCCTTATCATACCTACTCCTTTTATACATTTAAATAATTGAAACATGAGGGCAGTCAATCTGATATTTTACATATACATTTGAAAAAAAAGAAAATTAGCACTGATTTATAAAAACAAACCAAAAAGACAGTTATACATTTTGTAAATTCCTAGTTTTAAAGGATTTATTTAACCTGCATAGAATTAGCAGAATTACTATTAAATGAAACTATCTAATATAAAAAAAAACCAACTTATCAATAAACCATTTTGAAAGGTTTCA
This sequence comes from Gigantidas platifrons, assembly GCA_002080005.1. Taxonomy (NCBI): domain Eukaryota; kingdom Metazoa; phylum Mollusca; class Bivalvia; order Mytilida; family Modiolidae; genus Gigantidas; species Gigantidas platifrons. The sequence goes on from MJUT01011850.1 coordinate 488,733, forward strand.
TTAGAAAATATTTTAGGGTAAGAGGTTAATTGATTAGTAATATGATTTGAGTTATCTCCCTTTCGCTATAAAAAATGATAACTGTAATTTACATACAAATTTATGCTCACAATATTTGTATTGTATACAAAAATGTATAATATAAAAGAAATGGATTTGAAATTTTTTAATTTTGATGATCATTTGGTGTGTTGACAATAAAAGATATTTTATTAATTTAACTAATATCACCCTTTTTTACATACACTGTATGTTCTTTCATAGATAACAAAATCATATTTCATAAAAAAAAAAATGTAAATAAACTTACTGTTTATTGAATAAAAGTTCACTGTATTCCTTTATTGTACAGAGTAAATGGTTAATTTAGTGTCTTTTAGCAATTTAGTTGTTGATGTCATCAAATATAAGGGGCCCGGGTGGCTCAATGAGTTAGGTCGTTGGATCTAACAACTCATACAAGCCTATCACCAAAACGGTGTGGGTTCGCGCCCGGCTTTGTAAATTACAAAAAAGGGTGCACTCGACTCGCAACCGCAAGTGATAAAGTTTACCAGTTGCTTGCCCATGGTCGGTGGTTCTCTCCGGGTACTCCGGCTTCCTCCACCACTAAAACTGGTCGCCATGATATAGCTGAAATATTGTTGAAAGTGGCGTTAAACACCAAAAATCAAATCAATCAATCAATCATCAAATATATAACTTTCAAGTTTTTTACAATTTCTCAGTCTTGTAATAAGTCCCATATTGTGCTTTGTTACATCGTCTACCAGTCTTACAGTCTCTCAGTCTTGTAATAAATCCCATATTGTGCTTTGTTACATCGTCTACCAGTCATACAGTCTCTCAGTCTTGTAATAAGTCCCATATTGTGCTTTGTTACATCGTCTACCAGTCTTAGTCTCTCAGTCTTGTAACAAGTCCCATATTGTGCTTTGTTACATCGTCTACGAGTCTTACAGTCTCTCAGTCTTGTAATAAGTCCCATATTGTGCTTTGTTACATCGTCTACCAGTCTTACAGTATCAGTCTTGTAATAAATCCCATATTGTGCTTTGTTACATCGTCTACAAGTCTTACAGTCTCTTTCTTTGGCAACTTATTTTTAGCCCTTATAATCCTGTCTTTGTTCTTACTCCTTAATAATTCTTGTAGAATTAATGTATATTGTTTTCGTGCCTTTTGATTGGACAATAGCACTGTCACGTGTTTGTTTTTGATTCGTTCATAACTCGATGAACTTTTTTGTATAACCAGTATAAACAATATGAAGGCCGCCTACAGGAAACTACTATAGTGTCCAATTGAAAGCGAGCCTGAAAATCAGTTTAATAATCAAAATAGGGAAAAGATTCACGTGGAAGAATTATAAGTATTAAACGGTTCTTTTCAGGAGTTCATGCATGTGTAAACGGTGCCGATGCACTCACAAACTTTACATAAATGTCCTTTGGTTGTTTATTCATTTTGTGATTGCATCGGCACCGTTTACACATGCATGAAGAAGCGTTAATCCTATAATGCTGCGTGCTTAGTGGAGAAGCAACAAATACCAATTTTATAGCATTTGGTTTGACCCAAATGGGGCTCGAACTCACGATCTACCGCACTCGAGGCAAACACGCTAACTATTACACCACCGATGCGGTTGACCAAACTTGGAAGAAATATTACCAACCAACTGGTGAAACCCTTGTACTTGGGTAACTAGGTGTCTTAAAATCTTTACATTCTTGAACTCAAGCCCTAAACATAGAAAAGGTGAAGTTTGTGTATATATGTATGTTTCTATATACTGTATACATGGATGATTTTTTTTTCTTTTTCATATAGTCAGGATTTTATAAATTCCCTTACATCACCACCTGACTAGGGTGTGACAGGGGTTTTCAAATCAATAAGTCTTGTGACTACATTGGTTTTACATTATGATAAACAAAATAAAGAAATAATAATATATAATAGTATTAAACACTTTCATTCATCTTTCACACACACTCTCTTACCATTTTGTTTTTCTAAAATATTAAATTGCTCCTGACATGGATGATTTTTGCACAGGGGGAAATATTGTAATTTGTGGTTTACAAACCCTTCGCATGGTAGTTAAGCTTGCAGAGATAAATTTTGTGATTTGTAGTTTAGAAACGATTCGTGAGGTGGTTAATTTTGGAGAGGTAAATTTTGCAATTTGTGGTTCACAAACCATTTGCATAGTTTTTAATTTAGAAAATACCTTATCATTTCCAGTTGAAGACATACAGATTGATACTTTTAGCATGAGGGTTATTATTGCAAATTTTATTGAAACGAAAATCTCCCCAAGCGAACATTTCCTATTACACAGTAATGTTTTTGGAATAGTCTCATTATGATGTAAAATCTACTTACTCCTCTTTGTACCACAATAGCTGCCGTATACCATTTAATAAACACCTCTCTATCCTGTATATATCTTCTTGTATTATGAACTCTCCATGTTTTCTGTATAAGGAGGGCAGATCGATGTTGTTCTCTCTGTAAATATCTCTCCAGCATTGCTTCAAAAAATTAACATTAATTATGTTATGAAAAGTAAATATAATTAATAGCTATATAAATAAATGTTATTTTGTAATTAACTGATTGTTGTTTAATGCCAACTCAGCAATTTTTCAGCTATATCATGACGAGAACAAGTAAATTTTCATAGAGATGACGATGAGGTCCACTTTGTACTAAACCAACGCGCTGAGTTAGATTTTTATAGTATTAACTCACTAAAACATGTCCGCGGAAACACATGTCCCCCCAATCAGACACATTATCCTGATTCCGAGCCAACCAGTCTTTGTTCTTTCTCCTTAATGCTGCATGCTTAGCGGAGAAGCAACAAATACTAGTTTCATATATATAGTCTTTGGTTTGAGTTGATCGAGACTCAAACCTGCGATCTACTGCACTCGAGGTGAATATGCTAACCATTACACCACTGATGCGGTTTAAATTATGTTGTGAAAAGTAAATATAATTAATAGCTATATAAATAAATAATTCTAATGTAGTTGTTTAATATCCCTGGTTTATGATTGGACAATGCTGTAATTTTCATGGTATCAATTTCACGGTTGAAAATCATGAGATATTTTAGACGATTGCTGCTTACGTCATCTTATCAACAATGTAGCAGTACATTTGAATGGAGATAACTGAATTGTATTTGAATATTTCAAATACTAATAATAATAATAATAATAATGCTAACGCGTCGCCAGTAAACTCAATTTGCGACCATCAAATCTCTAATTGATGCCGTGAAATTTTCAAATACAATACAGTTATCTCCTAAACATTAGAGAAAACCAAAGGGATGGGGCAATCAAGAATGGATCATCCAGAGACACTGGTAACATTGGGCATTTTATATATTTCTACTTGTATTTTTAAATGTTGTGAACAAGATACCTCTTGAAGTAATGATCATTTGTCAGTTTTGTGCTAGGACCAACACAATGGTTTTTTTGTTTAATATTTTTATAGTGCTAAGTCACTGAAACAACAGTACGCAGGTATGACATGTTGATTGGAGGTCACCATACAGCTGAAACACTGCTAAGATTGGCATTAAACACCAGCCAATCAATCAATCAATCATGTCGCTCGAACACATTATCCTGATTTCGTGCCCTTTAGTCTTTCAACCATTTACTGCACTTAACGTGAGCACACCAACCATTATACTGCTGCGTCGGAACTGTACAAATTTATATACTTAACAGCATAAGTTATTATCATAAAGCAGAAAACAACTCTAACAGAATCATGTGTTATGCCTATTTCTGAATTAATTTCATGTTCAGTTACATGTGTCATAATTTGTGATAATTGGAAAAAATGCCAGTTAGTTTTCGAAATTTACAATTCCTAAATCATGTAATTATTATTGAAATGAAGGTTCTCCTCCCTTAGATGTTAAACACCAATCAATCAATCAATCAACCCTTAGATGATTTTGTCTATTTTGTTTAGGACCTTTGGTTTTCTTGCTCTCAAAGACTTTTAAATTATTTGCCTTTCTAATATTTTGGCTTTGAGCGTAACCTGATGGTTATTCCAGAAATGTATCGTACATACTAAATTTGATATCTACGTTTTTATACCATTTTTTAAAATGATTATTATAGCAGTTCTTTCCGCAGAAAGCCAAGGCCGTACCCAACATGATCTTTGTTGTCTTCTATGTCGCCTCCTTCATCTCCTTAACAATAAAATTGCAAGTTGTGCATCTAGAAGGGCTTGTTGTCCTTGAAGTAGCAAGTTATAAAGCATGTATTTGTGGCTCATTTTACAACGTTTTGATGTAAAATGATTATCTGAATTCCGTTTTTATACAGAATACATGTCAATAGTACATAAGTACTGGGAACCTGTCGAAAACGTTGCATAAACATATCAAGAACTTGGAGATCATGATAGGGTCGTATTGCAGTCTTCTACAATGTACTACGAACTTATCACAGTCTTCGACAACGTATTGTGAACTTACCACAGTCTTCGTAGAAACTTGGTATGGACGTAATGAAAACTTGATACACGTAGCACGAACACAGTGGCAACGTAATAAGAATGGCATAAAATCGTTTGCCGTCCACGCTACGTCAAAGGGGACCGTGGCAAGTATATGTTACGTATCCATCACGTCCTCTCGGTTTTTACTAGGTTCTCATCACGAATGTACTACGTCCTATCTGCGCTATGTCCTTGCTACGGATTTTTTAAAACATGTTCAAAATTCTTTCACGTCCTTGAAGGCCTTTAAGACCATACTATGTCCATACCCATTTGCACTACGGTTCCGTTGCATTGTAGAGGTACTTGGTAGGTTCACCTAATTTTTCGCAATTTTTAATGAACGTAGTGTGAACTTGGTCTAGTGTGACGGGGGTATTAGACGGCTTTGTCTATCCTGTTTAGGCCCTTTGGTTTTCTTGCTCCGAAAGACTTTTAAATTGTATGCCTTTCAAATATCTTGGCTTTGAGCGTACCTGATGAAGGTTATTCCAGAAATGTATCGTGCATACTAAATTTGATATCTACATTTTTATACCATTTTTTAAAATTATTATTATAGCAGTTCTTTAATGCAGGAGAAGAATTCCACACTTTTAATACTTTTTTTTTATGCACTTGTGATACATTTCCCTTTAAAGTCTAATTTTAAATGATGACGCACCATAAGTTTCCATTTTTGTGTGTAAATATACTACAATGTTTTGCTTATTGTGTATAACTTTTATATAGATTGTATTTTACAAGGTATATTTTAATATGTTGATGAGGGCCTCAGGGAAGATTAGTTATTAATTAACTGTGTAACCCTCTATAAATAAAGAATTTATTATTATTATTATCATTTTAATTTACCTGCAGGTAGAATTTCTACTGTGTGTAATTGTTTTTCTTTAAATTCTCTCATGATACGTTGCCTATTTAACTTGAGATGTCGTCGTAACTCTAATGCCTCCTTTGCCAATTCTTTTCTTTCTTCAACAACCTTTCTCTTTATTCTAAAAAAACACCACACATTTCATATTATTTGATGATTTGTAAATTTTCCCTTTAATCTTTACACGTAATAATATCTATTTATTATACTTTATGCAAATTTCTTCATCTTATCATATTGTATTGCCTGTATGTTCAAATCATCCACATGTATGTCATATCATTGTAATGTATCTGTTTATGTTTTTGGATCATGCCTATTATGTGCTCTTTCCAATAAAATATTGAATTGAATTGAATTGAATTATCTCCAAAATGCTGCATTAAAAAAAACTTGCATCGGAAAGAATTTAATATAAATCTTGCCAAGGTAGATATAAATCCAAAGACAATACAACAGCTGTCATCATGTCTTCTTTATCTGAGTCAAAGACAATACAACAGCTGCCATCATGTCTTCTTTATCTGAGTCAAAGACAATACAACAGCTGNCATCATTGTCGTTATAATCTTCATATAATTGTCTTATTTTTAATCACAAAATTATATGATGATTATGAGGAAAAACTTAAAACAATTTCCGATTGTGAGGGTAAATTTCAACAAAATTGGTCAAGAAATAACCTCTGTATGATTTTTTGGAAAATTGTGTTTTTTGTATGAAATATATAGGGAAAAATTAGAGACAACGAACACATATGTCCACTTAATACAGTATACATTTTTTTTAAATTTAAATCAACGTTTTTACAAACTTGTTACAGTTACTTGAAATCCAAATCATAAATTTAATATATTTATATCAATGAAATGAAACACAAAAAAAGAAAAAAAACACAAAAAACTATCTATCAAACAAGTCAAACACCACAGGTGGTTATCCCATTACTATAATGTAATGAATGTTATTTAATGAAATACATTTGCCATTGACTTCATAATACAATTGCTTAGATAATTGATGCGTCTTTATGTTTTATCTGAGTCAAAGACAATACAACAGCTGTCATCATGTCTTCTTTATCTGAGTATTTAAATCCTAAGACAATACAACAGCTGCCATCATATCTTTTTTATCTGAATATTTAAATCCTAAGGATGACAATGTACAATCGATTACATTAATATAACCGATTAGTCACTTTCAACAATATTTCAGTTATATCGTGACAGTCAGTTTTATTGGTGGAGGAGACCGGATTACCAGGAGTAACAATATTTCAGCTATATCGTGACAGTCAGTTTTACTGGTGGAGGAAACCGGATTACCAGGAGCAACAATATTTCAGCTACATCGTGACAGTCAGTTTTATTGGTGGAGGAAACCGGATTACCAGGAGCAACAATATTTCAGCTATATCGTGACAGTCAGTTTTATTGGTGGAGGAAACCGGATTACCAGGAGCAACAATATTTCAGCTATATCGTGACAGTCAGTTTTATTGGTGGAGGAAACCAGATTACCAGGAGCAACAATATTTCAGCTATATCGTGACAGTCAGTTTTATTGGTGGAGGAAACCGGATTACCAGGAGCAACAATATTTCAGCTATATCGTGACAGTCAGTTTTATTGGTGGAGGAAACCAGATTACCAGGAGCAACAATATTTCAGCTATATCGTGACAGTCAGTTTTATTGGTGGAGGAAACCGGATTACCAGGAGCAACAATATTTCAGCTATATCGTGACAGTCAGTTTTATTGGTGGAGGAAACCGGATTACCAGGAGCAACAATATTTCAGCTATATCGTGACAGTCAGTTTTATTGGTGGAGGAAACCGGATTACCAGGAGAAAACCACCAACCTGCCACAAGTCAATGACAAACTTTATCACATAATTTGTTTTCTATTTTCTACTTTCACATTACACATATAATACATTACAGATATATTTAGCAGGACAGTGTCAGTCATTACCTATTACCATTACAAAACATTGTCATATAGTGTACATTCAAATACATTGTTTGTTTGTGTTACCATCATTGTTAGTTTAAACAATAAATTGCTCTGTGTTCGGTAATTTTGTTATTACCCTTATTTAATAAAAAATAGATCATTTTCAAAACAAAAGGTCTAGTTTTCGAAATAGAAAATTACATACTTCATAAACTTGAAAGTGGTTTTCAGCAAATTAAATACTTCATAAACTCAAAAATGGTTTTCATCAATAAAAAAATGAACTATATTTATAATATACAATATAATACAATAATAGTCATTTTGGATGCACTTTCTCACTGTCCATATTATGTGTGGTGCATCCATTTAGAATTTGTCTAGAACAGTATATATTTTGATTTACTTCCCTTAAACCAATATTATTTTAATATCTTCCCATTTCTTCACAATTCTTTCTCTAATTGCATAAGTCTGATAGAAAAAGGCAGACTGAATTTCAGTTTTATATGTGTGTTTAAATATATTTATTACACCTGATACACATGTATGATGTTTTTTGTCCAGAAAATCTACAAGAGTAGATATAATACTTAATGAGAACAATGAATAGATTAATAGAGTAATCAAGCATGTCTGATCCGAGTATCATATGTTGTGCTGAAAGAGGAATTTCTACATTACACTTGTTTTTTGTTTTTGTTTTTATCTTTCTGCCATTTCTAACCATAGACTTTTGACAATATTACATTCCCAGAATAAGTGAAAAATTGTTTCTTTTGTTTCATTACAAAAATTACATAGTTGGGTCTCTTTTAATTTACATTTAAACAGGAGGAAATTAATACTCAAAATTCTATGCAATATTTTGTATTGAAAAACAGTAAATTGATTGCTTTTTGTACAATAGAAACGATTTATGTATATCAGATCTCAGTTCACAATGGCTTTCACCTACGATATTTTCTACGATAGATGGCGTTCGTGTACTATCAGTTATACATTCGGAACTCTCCCGGATCGCATCGGAGCTTATCGTTATATTTCCGCCATTACAAGTTGCGATAGACTGGTGGATCATATAAATAACAAATAAGATTTGTGTTAAGGGGGTTAGTGATATGTACAATTATAGAAATGCTATTTATAGGGAATTAATATTGTTTATTAAAGATATACTCATAAACAAACCTCAGCCGTGATGTCAAAATGTTATTTTTGCATGTCTATTGTGTAGTGTTTTCCCCCTATGTATATATTGTTTTTGGTGACAATCCAACCATTCGATTTCTAAACCAATTTAAAGAATTTATAAATAGTATGCCTCAGTACTGCTGTATCACTGGTTGCATACATTCTGGGGGTCATGTGTTCCCTTCAGATTCAGAACTGAAGAAAAAATGGAGAGTGGCCATCAAGCGGCTTGATGAAAATCCAAGAAACCTCTACTGGACACCAGTAGCCCTTTTCACAAAAATTCTTACGATAAAAAATTGTCGTAAGTGTAAAACTAAGAATAAAAAGAGTTTCACAAAAATACTTACGATAATCTCAAGTTAAGTGTAAAAATAGTCCTAACTTTACGTGTAAAACTACCCTGTCCTAAGTATAAAATTTTGATCGTACATAAGAGAAATTTTGGTCTTATCTTTTATCGTTTTAAAGTGAAAACAAAAATGAAAAAAGATGGAGTACAGTCGCTTGAATTTCAATGATTTAAATAAAAAAAAGAGTAAAAAAAAATATAGTATATACAGTCGCCTGAATATCAGTGATTTAAATTTAAAAAAAAAAAGAGTAAAAAAAATATAGTATATACAGTCGCTTGAAATAAATAATAATAAAAAAAAAGAGTACAAAAAATATTTGTTTTATTTAAATCATTGAAATTCAAGCGACTGTGATTGGCGCTTCGACTTGAAAATAAGAGAGCAATTCATCGTTAGCGCATGTTCTCTTACATAATTACATGTACACATATTGATAAATGTTTATTGAAATGAATATGGTTTAATACAAACAGACCCTACAAATGACATTGTTGTTTACTCACTTTTTGGCGTGACAAATAACAGTCTATAACGATGCATTCCGTACATTTACCTTTTCAATGCAGCAAAGTGTATCGTTTACATGACCAAAAAATCAGGATAATTCCTTTAATTTTAGATTTCAAATTGGGAACGATCGACAATCGAAAATACTACTTGCAAACTTGGGGAGAATTATTCTTTTTCATTATTTTTTTTTCGGATAAAAACAGGAATACGGGATTTTCTTCTAGACATCTACTCCGCTTACAAAAGTTTTGTATGAACAGCCGCTTTAGGACTGGAAGTTTCTGGATCCAATGATATCGTTTTGATTTGCCTTTATATTAATATAATTGATTAATTTCTGGCAACGTCGATGAGCATTGAACACTCTGGCAATACATAAACTTGTGTACATTCTTCTGTTATATTA
>MJUT01011850.1:499172-510253 GCA_002080005.1 Gigantidas platifrons
TTGTATCGAGTACACCCAAGGAAGAATTTTTATCGTAAGTGTAATTTTAGTCGTAAGATTAAAATTTGTCGTAAGATAATCTTTGTGTAAAGGACTTAGGAATTGTCGTATGATAATCTTAAGTGAAAAGTTTAGGATTAAAGTTACGAATTTTTGTGAAAAGGGCTACCTTAAAGTACAACGATTAGCCATCTTGAAACCTGATAAGTTAGGAAGACGTCCGAGCATTTCCGCAAACGTTCCGAAGGAATAACTGATAGTACACGAGCGCCACCACGCGTCAATAGGTGCGGGTGTAATCCATTTCTGTATGAAATTCCTCTTTCCATCTTCTTATTGTATTGTTGGTGGTTCAGGGTGGTTTAACAACATTTTTCTGTAGAAATATTGGCACGATGTCTTGGTTGTTGTTTTTTTTTAATATTCAAAATTTTCACAAATTATCAGTCATTTTTTTTGTAAGTTTAATTCCAACCTTCCAAATTTGTGGTATCATATGTAAAATTCCCATATACTGTAAAAAGGTGGCTTCTAACCCATAAATTTCTTTAAATCGATTGAAGGAAAGGAATTCATTGTTCTCATCAAGTAAATCATTTATAAAACATATTCCTGCATCCCAACATTTATAATAAAAAAAACAATGGTATGATCAATTTTAACTTTTTATCAAACCATATGGATTGGGTTAAAATATTTGTAGGAATATCATCACTTTCAGAAGACCTCTCCGTTAATTTTCCCCAGTTTTGAAAGATATCTGTCCAAAATCTGTTGAAATGTGATGCGACTTTTGAGAGTGCATATTGGTTTAACATCCATATTTTATCCATCCCATATTTAATATACTGATCAATAAATAATGTTTTCCATGGAGCTAATTTTAAGGGGTCCAATATTTTATTAATCCATTCCATTTTCAGTCCGTGGCAAAAAGATTCTATATGTGGCATTTTAAGTCCCCCCTCCTCATACTGGCCAATAATAACTTTCCGTTTAATTTTGTCTGGCTTTCCACTCCATAAGAATGAATAGAAAATGTTCTGTATTTCATTTATTATTTTATCTGAAGGGTTGGGCAAAACAGTGAGAGATTGGATTAAGATTGGCATTGTTAAAGATTTTATTACTGTAATTTTCCCCATATCAGTCAGATCCCGATAAATCCTTGACTTTAACAATGTTCTTATTTTTTCTATTTTTTGTTTAAAATTTATAGCTGTTTTGTCTTCAGTAAAAAGATCATAGCTAATACCAAGTAATTTAAATTTTCCCGATTGGTTCCATTTAAAAAATTTTCCTGGCAATAATCACACTTTTGAATGTACTTTTGACCCAAAAATATATGGCTTCAGTTTTTTCTAAATTTGCTTTTAGTCCTGCACATTCCTAGAATTTTTCAAAATATATAGATATTTCCTCAGCGCGTCATTACCCCCATCTAAATAAAAGATGAGTCATCTGAATATTGACTAAGTAAATATTCAGATCTACATCTAATGATGTACTTGTATCTAGAACACAGAAGTTCTACTAAAGGCCGATGACTTTCACAGATTCGTAACACACATTTATTTACATGCAGACCTATGCAACAAATAAAATATAAAAAAAATCAAAGCAAAGTTCAAAGAGACATTGGTATGAAAATGTTAACTAATATATAGCGTGATATTTTTAAAGATGGCAAACATTGGCATATTTAGAAGGTTTAATAAAAAAAATGCCAATGTTATGGTGGTGCACATCGTAAGTGAATTATTGTTGTTTAATGCCAACTCAGCAATTTTTTAGCCATATCATGGTGAGAACAAGTTAATTTTCAACGAGACGATGATGAGGTCCGCTTTGTACTAGACCAACACGCTGAGTTGGATTGTTATAGTGCTGGCTCACGGAAACAACAGTCAGCGATAGATGAATTAATTAGATATGTCTCTCCACTCGGACACATTATCCTGATAAGAGCCAACCAGTCTTTACTCTTTCTCCTTAATGCTGCGTGCTTAATGGAGAAGCAACAAATACCAATTTTATAGTATTTTGTTCGACTTGATCCCACGATCTTCCGCACTCGAGGCAAGCACGCTAACCATTACATCACTGATACGGTTGTATAACTGTAGATAATCCAGATACAATACCAAAATTATCCTGATTATGATCCAACCAGTCTTTGTTTTTACCCCTTAACTGTGTGCTTAGCGGAGAAGCAACACGTACTGGTACCAATTTTATAGTCTTTTGTTTGATCCGATAGGTGTTTGAACCAACGTTCTTCCGCACTCGAGGCAAGCATGATAACCATTACACCACCGATGCGGTTGTGTAGCCATAGATAAAAATATCAAGATACAATACCAAACTTTTAATAATACTTATGCTCCCACTTGTATCTCATTACTGACAGATAACTTATATACCAACTCATCTAAAATACTGAGAATCAATTTCTGGTCTAATCCTCGGAGAACAATTCTGAAAAAAAAACCCAGTGATATTGATAACATTAGAGGTATACAATCAGGGACATCTTAACAGCATGATAGGCCCCCGGGCAAAGCACTGTACTGGAGTCCCTCCCTACACAACCACTCACAGGAATGAAAATGTTAGTGGTCAATAAAATTAAACATATGTTTATTGTATTGGTACTTCCAACCAAATCAGTGTTTAAACACTAAAAAAAAACATGCTGTACACAACATACATAGATTAGCATGGGGCCCCTATGCTCGTGGGGTCCCTGGGCAACTACCCAGCGTGCTCATGCATTAAGATGGCACTGTATACAAAATGCATAGGTATTTAGGTGTCAAACCACTAATTCACCAATCAGAGCTTAGAACATAATACAAAAGTATTACTTTTTAAAGGAAAAAAGTTCCTTTCACTTTGTTGTATTTTGAAAAATGTTAAATATAATGGCATAATTAAAATTGGTATTTGAAGGTCAATATATAAGGATTATTTTGAGCCCAAATTTAGTTGTATATTATTTATTGTTTTATGTGACCATATTTCGCTGTTCCCCTGGAAGGTTACATAAGACAGGTATGATTGTATTTACTATTATTACACAGATACCAGTGAACTACTGATCTTTAAATGTGAACGAAAAACCGGTATTTCACCAAATGAAAGAAAATTATTTCTTTCACTACATGACGTCACAGTACCAACATCATCACAATGGAAAATATCATGAACATTTACAAAGCACCATGAATTGATTATTCATTCATGTTTCAAGATTCCAGTTTCTCAGAAATATTATTTATTTATTTTCCCATTAGGGACCTATAAAACTTTGTCCAGTGGTGGTGGCCATTTTGGATTTCAGATCAAAAAATAAAACACAAATTTTGTACAGAGTTATTTGAGGAACTTTCATACCAGCTAAAAATAGCATCACACTTGTTGTTTCTGAGAAGAAGATACAATGTATTTAAAATTTCATCCACTTAAAAAGCACAACAGGCCTTGCATCCATGTGGACTTTCCAAATAAAACTAAAATCACAAATAATGTTGACGATCATCCAAGTCACATTTCTGCTAAGTACAGTTCCCTTTGTTTTATTGACATTTGAGAAAAAGATTGAAACGTGAAGAGATAACAGATGCAAAATGATGAGAATAGTACACATGGCAATTTAGGTCAGTTGAGCTAAAGAGCACATTAAAATGATGTGTACCTAATAACTCTGAGAATTTTTGGCATCAGATCCATTATGGCAACAACTGTATCTGTGTCGTCTGTTATTAATAACTGCAGTAACCATGGACACTATAACACTGTAAACAAACAATTACACTCAGTCTATTTTTAGCAGAAATATCAAAACAAAAACATACATTTTGCTAAAAAAAACAAAACAATCTAAGAAACATTCCATCAAAGTTTGCTTCATTCTATATTTGTCCTGTGGTCGCAGCCATCTTGAATTTACGATTGACACAATAATTTAAAATTTTGTAAGGGACCATCCAACAATGAAAGTTTAGGTTCAAACAGATTAACCGTTTCTGACAAAAAAAATTAAAAACAAAATCCCATATGGTTCTAAAAGTATGGTAGTCATCTTGGATCGACATATTAAAGATACATTTTGTAAAGGAGCATCCAAGGTACATTCCTGCCAAGATTGCATTCAAACTGTACAGTGGTTTCAGATCAGATCAGAATAATTTTTAAATAATTTTCCCATAGGGTCCAATGTTTAATTTTCCCTGTGGTAGTGGTCATCTTCTGAAACATGTAATTTTTTTCATTTTTCCATCTGGTTCTAAAATATGAACTTGTCTGGCAATGGAGGCCATCCTGGATTTCTGATTGACAAAGAAAAACATAAAACTTGTTTTTCCTACCAAGGAGGAATTCCATCACATATGCAGTTTTGGAGAAGAAAATCTTTTTTAAATTTAAACAAATCAGAAAAATTGGCCCTTAAGCAACTGTGTTGAATTTCTGAATGAAACAAATCATGTCAAGTTTTGAAGACTATTCAAGTAACATTTTTACCAAGTTTGGTTCCCATTGGGCCAAAAGTTTGTGATAAATAGGTTGAAATGTTTTAAATTAGACGAGGAACATAAAGAGATGACAATATCTCACTAGGAGGTGTACTCGTTACAACATTATATATTTTTGTTAGTCACTTGCGGCAGGTCGGTGGTTTTCTCCTGGTACTCCAGTTTCCTCCACCAATAAAACTGACGGCCACGATATAGTGGAAATATTGTTGAAAGTGGTGTTAAACATCAAAACCATAACCCCCCCCAATAATAAGGAATGCTTGGGCCCATAAAACTAGATTAAGGAGGTACCATACACTTCAGGTAAATTTTCATCTGCTCGTTTAATTTTCTTATTTTTTTTGGCAGTGTGTTTGAATATTATCCACTGTAATAAATATCAAAATTTTAACAAATTCCAACCAACAGCCTCAGAGCTATAAATTCACTAGCCACATAGCAACTTTTCTCTCTGTGGTTTTCATCACCGAGATGCTTGAAATTTGCATACAAACATCATATGATCAAAACGTTCAACTGATTTTAAAGAGTTATCTCCCTGTAGTGTATGGTACTCCTTTAACCTACTCACTATTAAGAAGTGCCTGGTCATGTATATATGTGTTAGGGGTATTAATTTTGCCTGTTTCTACAATTTTGCAAGTAGATTTGAAACTGTTTGGACAGTGTCACATTTTTTTTTTTTTCATTTTAATTCATGACCCTTTGGTGAGGTGAATTAATTATTGGAGGTTATGAAAGCATCGCTTCCATGGAAATTTAATCAACTCTATCATAGTGATAATAATGATACCTTTAGCTGGAAGTTCGTTATGCCCAGATGCCAAATATACAACTGACTCTAACACACCTCTGTAACAGGATAACAGTTTGCTTCTTTCTCTTAGGTACCCCTGTAATACATAAAAACTGTACTGTAGTGTTTACACGGAAACAGTAGTATTTCGGAATAAACGAAAGTCTTGTGAAGCTATGACTAACCTATCTGTTGCTCGCATCTCAGGTCGCACCTGCTCTTAATATATTAAACTACTGTACTGTAGTGTATAAACGGACACAGCAACATTTTAATCTGGTAATTACATTAGTAAGATAGTTTTCATTCTAAGCCAGTTATTTGTGGAGTAAGGCTCTCGTGGTCATATAAGAGTTGTGGGGGAATTCAGTATTGGGACAAATGGAGAAGTTGTCAATAAAATGTTTTTTTCTGACTTCATGTTTTAGTTCTTATTGTGAACCAATGCACATTACATTACATGTACATCATTGAAATAAAATTAAAAAAATCTGATGAAAAGGTGAAAAAACTGATGTTTGACAATCTTTTTTCTCCACAAAATCCACAAAATTTGTGGCAAAATTTGTGACATTTGTAACATGGGTTGCTATTGTTTAACTATTACAAGTAAAATTAGTGGCATTTTAGAAAGTGACAGCTTATCTGGACAGAAATATTGATAAAGCTTTTGTATTTAATGAATTAATTATTTTTTCGTAAGGAGGAATATATATTTTCGAATTTGTTCCAAAAGTTTCATGTTTTGTGCATAACCAGTGGTGTCCATCAAGAGTATCTAACGAATTGTATGCATTACGATGATTCAGAATGAATTAATGAATTCGATCAGTGTGTACTGAAAAATTTCCACATTGTCATGCAAAACTGGGTATCTCGCAGAAATGTGTGATGTAGTTCACAGTAATGAGTTGTCTTCTCGATAATGGTGGATAGTTACGAACGCAACAGGTAAGTCATGTACCATGATTTCAACGTTTTTTTTAAACTTCATGTATATGTTGAGATAAAGAAGACTTACAGGCAATTTCTCGTACATTTATTTACATTGTGAAGTAAAACAAATAATCATTAGTCTGTTATTTTCCAAAAAAATCTTCATTCTAGTCACCTTAATTGGGAATCACTGTTGCAACGTCCTGTATTACGAATGCAATGTTTGATCGTTTTCACTCTAATATCTTATGAAACTTCACATTACGGTAATGATTACCTGCAATGTCATTTTCTTTCTTTTTCAGACTATTCAGTGAAACTCCAGTGAATTAGACAATTAAAAGTTTAAAATGAAATATTTGGTGGTGCTATTGGTGTCCCTGTTACTCACAATACTTTTTTTTTCTTTTCGCTACCATACACTGAAGATACCAAGATAATGTTACCAAAATTACTTTCAAGTGTATAAACACAGCCATATAAATACTATGATGATTGAAACCTGCTAGTATATTCTCAGGAAGATATAAAATCAAATTTATTTATGTATAAGGTTACAAGTGTTCGTATGTAACGGTGTTCACATGATTAATCATTCTTAAGTCGAAGAATTGAATTATATTTATTTTTGAATTTTTAACCGTATTTTACAACTGTTATATATAAGGTTACTACTGAATACAAAAGGGTTCTTTTAAATATATACAATAGTCTATAAAAAGCTGCATTTGGACACTATGTTATGAATGCAACAGACATTGGACACTCTGATGCATCACAAAATTATGAGAAAATGGGTACAGAATTTATCTTGCCACTCACCATTTGATGAAAATATAGACATTTTGCTTTGCAAAAACTCTCAAGGATCTTTTAATTAAAGACTTATTTTTTACTTCTGATGTTACACTTTATGTCCCAATATAGAATTCCTCTACAGTTGGATTAACAACTACCTATACAATCAGTACATATCATGGCGAGGTGTACTCCATACAACATTATGTGATAAAGTTTGTCAGTGAGCAGGATTAGAACTCATAACTTTCATGGTGATGGCACTGATTGTACTGTTAGTTGTAAATCCAACTACCATACGATCATGACCACAATGGCCCCTTCCAGTCATCAGAGTACAAGGTACAGAAGTTTGACTGCATTTGGTATGTGTCTCGTTAATGGTACACATGGACCAATATGTTAACACGGCTTGACATTAGTGTTTTATATGTTATTGGGTCTCGTCTATGTCGTAGCCTCACCGGATGCAATTACGAATGGAATAAAATTTATGTCCCCTATTTGTTTCTTCAAAACATGAATTAAAAAAAATGTTTTCATAAATAGATACCCCGCTAAATTACTCGGGTTTTGGGAGAAAATTATTCATGCGCAGTTGTTGAATCTTGCAGACGACGGGTTTTTACATGACAGGAAATAATGACAGTCATATTTAAAACAACATGCATGTATTTGTGAAATTTTGATGGTTTTACACTGAATAACATAATAAAAAGATATGTGAACGTAAATGAATGAATGCTCTTTCAATTTTAACAGGTGTCATCAAATAATTTATACTAGAAAGGTTTTCATTATGTCGTTCAAAATTTGTGTCCGGTTCTAGGTCACAGAGTGACTAAAATGGGGTCGTGAAAATCTGTTTAAAACCCGTAACAATGCATTGAATAATATATGGGCTATGATTCAAAAGGAATATTGGTGTTTAATCTGAAATATGAACATGTAATCAGCTTCATCAGTTTGGTCAAATTTATTATCAAATGTAAATATCATCGAAATTGTTCGTAATTGCGTCCGGTGAGGCTATGTGATATTTCCAACAAAATAAATTGAATTTGATAATCAATTGAACATTATAATTGCAATGTAGTTTGAGGTCGAATTGACTTTTTAAAAGTTATTGCAACATGACACTGACAGATCTCGTTTGAGAATTTCTCTTTCTATTTTGTTCAATTTTGTTATATATAGACTTGTTAAAACAATTATTTATGTACTGGTATAGACTTGAGAACTCCCCATCTGATCTATTGAGCAGAGCTTACAATGAGTATAAATCTAGCAGTAACCAATCAAATAACTAATGGTAGACCAATTTACTTTTTTTCAGTGAAAAACTAAATATTAACCTATCTATTTGCAAAGAATTTAGTAAAAATAAATTTAAATTGTATTTGAAGAAATATCTCCAGAAGTCCTTTCTTGAGACATGGCTAGACATAAGAAACAGTTATTTACAAGATACTGGAAAACTTCAAATTTACTTTTAATTATGAAACAAGAACAATTTTAACAACAGAAGAATTTTAACTAAATTCAGGCTGAGTAACCAGTTTGAGAATAGAAACTGGGAGACATGAACTGATACTAAATACAGTCTCAGGAAAACTTGAACTTCAGCCCAGATGTGAAAGGCTCTCTGTCAACATTGTTCACATTACTTAAGGTGGTACCTAACACTACAGGGAGATAACTCTTTAAAATCAGTTGAACGTTTTGATCATATGATGGTTGTATGCAGATTTCAAGCATCTCGGTGATCAAAACCACAGAGAGAAAAGCTCCTATGTGACTAGTGAATTTATAGCTCTGAGTCTGTTGGTTGGAATTGGTTAAAATTTTGATATTTATTACAGTGGATATATTCAAATACACTGCCAAAAAAATAAGAAAATTAAACAAGCAGATCAAATTTTACCTGAAGTGTATGGTACCATCTGAATAAAAAATGAACTGCATTTTGTACTGGATTGCACTCTTTATAATTCACCAAGATTAGAATTCTTAGATAATTTATTTCAAAAGTTTCCAAACCTGAGAAACATTATCCTCATGTTATGGGTTTTCGTAAGTTATTATCGATTTTCCGATTGAATGTGATGTATGTTTGGATATTGTATGAACTTTGTCATGTTTGATATGTATTGATTTATATGCTCTACATTGGCTCTTTAATTACTAATTAAATTAGGAATAAAGAATTATTATTATTATTATTATCGTCACAGTATATGTTTTCATCTCATCCATTTTATTTTGATTTACACAGCGCACATGTTATTTTTTCCCTGTCTTCCGGTTTCTATTTCTAGATAGTAAACAGGATTGTAACGTGACGTCTGTCAAAAATGTTTAAGATTGCTTTTAAAGACATAAGTACCAAAAATAGTGAACTTACCTACTGAACCGTAGCCCTTATGGTCCTTGGCCAGTTTTCTGACATTTGCAGACCATAGGGCTACGGATTTCACCCTATCAAAAACTTTCGAAAAAGCTCGGTGAAAAAGTTGCACAGATTTTTTTTAATTTTTGTCATGAAATCGTGTGTGAGAACGATCAAACATATATATTTCGCTTCGTGAGATATTTATCTACATTCTTCTATACTTACTTACCTATTAACAATCATTTCCAGCTCGTTATCATAACAAATGTCTCGATATTAACTGATCCCGCCTACTTCGTTCCGCCATCTTGTCATTGTGGTAATATCGAGACAGTTGTTATGATTACGAGCTGGAAATGAATATTAATAGGTAAGTAAGTATAGAAAAATGTAGATAAATATCTAACGAAACGATACATATATGTTTGATCGTTCTCGGACCCGATTTCATGACAATAATTTGCAAAAAAGGTGCGCAAAATTTTCACCGCGCATTTTCGAAAGTTTTTGATAGGGTGAAATCCGTAGCCCTATGGTCCGCAAATATCAGAAAACTGGCCAAGGACCATAAGGGCTACGGTTCCACAGCTACTACTGAACCATACTTTTTGCAATGCCAAAAAAATTACTTCATTTATAAAGGAGCTGGAAAAAAATCCTGAGAGGCTATATAAAATTTAACTATGTCGTCTGCATCTCAGACACCTGCTCTACCTGTCATGCGATTGTCATGGTGTCACTTATCGTACTTGTAAACAAAAGAGCTGACTGAAATGTGCCGGTTTCTTATATAAAATGCACGTCAACAGCAGTGCATTTTGGTTTCAGCACTAAAAAAACAACAAAAGTGAACACAATTTTGAAAGTGGTCATTTTCAAACTTTCTGTTATTTTATTTAGATATAGTATGATTTATAGATGGCCAGAACCATGAAATTTTAAAACCAGCCATTTCCGGATTTTAAATTCGTTTCCATCCCGTATATCGGCCCTGTTTTTTACTTTATACGAAAACATATGACGCCATTTTATTGACAGCAGACGTTGCCACATAATCGAGAGTATATTAAAATACAAGAATGGCTTTTCAAACAATCTTATGTACAAAGAAATATTTAACTAGTCATTCTTTGATAATTCCAATCGTCATATGAATTAAGGGTTAACACTGTCAATCGCCAGATCGGAAAATCGATAATAAGGGTCGAAAACCCATAACACGAGGATATTAGCATTAAGACATTATTATTTATTTTGTTAAACCTTTTAGTTTAAGCAACAACAAAGGAATTCTTCTGTCTCTGGTTTCTGTTAAATTCATGATACGTTTATCTCTTGTTGGACTCGTCTGTCTCGACATTTCTAAAATTAAAAAAACATCACTTCAAATGTATTTTGTTTACATCGTTAATTCGGGGGATTTATATTCGATAGGGGAAGGAAGCATGGTATCCGATATGTGGAAGATTGTCATTCGAGGCTTTTCGCTATCTTTCATTGTGAAGTGTTGGGTAAAACATATCTCCCAACTGAGAAATCACACGAGACACGGCGCTTGTAGATCTCATTGATCAGCTTACTGTGCTTATTTTCAACGAATGACTGAATAAGAACTTTGAAC
>MJUT01011859.1:0-15125 GCA_002080005.1 Gigantidas platifrons
AGAAACTACAGAGCTGTCAGGTGCACCTGCATTACAGGACGACGAGTACCACTATTGGACCAGAAACTACAGAGCTGTCAGGTGCACCTGCATTCATCCCGGGTTTTAATGCGCTTCGTGATTCTCAGTCTTTAGTTTTCTTTGTAAATCGAAGGATAGAAAATACACTGGCGAAAGGGAAAAGTACAACAATACAGGCAATCGTCCACAAAACAATAGACATGTAACTAACGAATGAGGAATACAAACCAAGCGAAACACCACATGTGCTTCGAAAGGGTAAGCAGTTCCTGCTCTGCTAGTGGATTATATAAAGAGGTAAAGTTATCGCAGTCTGCATTTTTCATCTTATCATCTAATGAATACGAGACACACTCGGGCACGAATGCTAGAACATACATGACCAACGGACCTTTGAAACCCCCAAGTTGGGTATCTAGAACCTTTAACTCATATGATGGGTATCTAGAACCTTTAACTCATATGATTGGTATCTGGGCATGAACCATGGTGTTAAGTAACAGTGGGTGATTGTTGTTTAACCCCAAGCGAATAGTTTTGCATATTTTACATCGAGAGAGAGAGAGAAAGATAAGCTCTGATGAGATGATTCCTGATTTGTAGTTGCCAAACAACCCGAATTACATTACATATAGGGTTTACTGGATATGACTTTTCATGATCCTCTAAAGTGACTGTGTAATCGGAAAGGGACATGGGATTTATATTGACTGATTAATTGGTGCTCAACGCCAATTCTAGCTGTCCGTTTCCGATTATCCAATCACTTTAGAGGTGGTACATAACAAGTCATATCCAATAGGGATAGCATTTCATGTACATCTAATGTGAACCATAGGATGACCATGGAATTTATAAATACGGAGCCGTCTCGTGGTCGTGTGGTAGTTGGATTTATAGCTACCTATGCGATCAGTGCCTATCACCACAAAAGTTGTTCGAACCCCGTTCATGGTGAGGTGTACTCGATACAACATAAAGGCTGTCAGTTTTATCAGGGTACTTCGGTTTTCTCCACCAATAAAACTGAACACCAGGATATAACTGAAATATTGTTGAAAGTGGCGTTAAGCACCATCAAACAAACAAACATATAAATCCGGAGGGGAGTTGAAATATGTTACCCAATACAAAATAGAATACATCACCTATCTAAAAGGGACAGAAAATATGTTTTTAAGTTGTTCGGGTTTTGCTACTTTTGATCAAATGACATTTGTTTAAATAAATTTTAGAGAAATACGAAGACTGAGGAATCCACAGACACAGGCACAAGACACATAACAAAAACAAACAAACCAAAAAACACATCAAAGGAAACTAAATCGATTAGCAAAATGAACCCAGCAAAACATCACGATTATTTCAGCTCACTAAGGGAAAGCACTCAGCTGTTCCTATTTCTTATAGAAGAACGCCATATTACTGGTATTCTCAAGTCCGGTAATAGTGTTCTCCGTGATAGAGGAAAACATTATATAAAAGACGGACGATCCATTGCAGTTTTAAACTCTATTAACGAAAGACACTATTCATCGGGGACGCCATGGTTGTGATCGTATGGTAGTTGGATTTACAACTACCTATGCAATCAGTGCCTATCATCACTGATCTTGTGAGTTCTAATCTCGATCAGGGTAAGATGTACAACATTATGTGATAAAGTTTGTCAGTGACTTGCTACAGTTCGTTGGTTTTCTCCGGGTCTTCCGGTTTCCTCCACCAATTGCACGATATAACTGAAATATTGTTGAAAGTTGTGTTAAACACCATCAAACAAACAACACTATTCATCAACTACCTATGCAATCAGTGCCTATCATCACTGATGTTGTGAGTTCTAATCTCGATCAGGGCGAGATGTACAGCATTACGTGATAAAGTTTGTCAGTGATTGGCAACAGGTCGGTGATTTTCTACGGATCCTCCGGTTTCCTCTCACAATAAAACTGACCGCCACGATATAACTGAAATATTATTGAAAGTGGCGTTAAATACCATCAAACAAACAAACAAACAACACTATTAATCAAAATCTCAGGAATAGACAGAATATTTGTACGAATGGCTCTGTGGTCTTATCATTGGTGTATTCGTTGTTCACCGCTCTAGTGTGACATTTGTGATATTAAACAAATTACTCTCAATATTTCAGATGCATGTATTTATTTAATAGATCAAGTTTTGGTATTAGGTTATATTTCTGTATTTCATTTCATTGCTAGGTATAATAGTCCATCAATCATCATTTTTCACAAATATATCCATATGCCAGGGAGCATGGTACGTCATTCCATATAAAAGAAGGTATAGTGTAGATGATACCACAATCCTCATTTCCCTCATAATCATTAGGCTCCCCGTTACTCCAATTAATATAATTGATTGTACTGTGGTCAGAATCCCACGTCCATTTCCCTTCCCTTATCAGGTCGTTTGCTCCAATCCATAATCTGTCTTCTTTAATTCCTAAGAAATAACCACAAATAAAGCATATGCAATAAAATGAAATCAAAAATACAACACTGTCGGAACATTACCCATAATTCAATAGGAAAATCGTAAAACCAAGTCAAGATTCATACAGTTTGTATTCCACTACAGTCCTCCGCTCTACCAACTGAGCTATCATGTGATCTATCATCGAGTCTAAAGGTCACCGCGCTTTAATCGTTTACCTAATACAATGAAAAACAAAAAATACCACATAGTTCGAACAGTTCTACAATCCATATATTATATATTGTGTTCTCGTCCTGAATATATCTGATATAGTGTTCAATGACTGTTGATCAATCAATCAATCAATCAATCAATCAATCAATCAATCAATCAATCAATCAATCAATCAATCAATCAATCAATCAAAATATACAATTAGTAATTGTTAATGATATCTCCAATTTTAATATACCAGGTATGTAAAAGTAAAGAGGTAGCCATTTACCTGTTAACTGGAATTCCGACCCGAGCCAACTATTTTCTGCTGAACTGTCAATTTTCACTAAATGACTGTGTCTTTTCTCGCATTCTTTCTACAAATGAAGGAATAATAAAAAAGAATACAAACTGTTTGTTGTTATACCTTTTATTCCTGTTTACAAAACCTCAAAATATAAAAAATCAATATATGTATATTTATCTTGCACTGGTTCTTTTTGAGTAGTTAAATTCCATTGACTGGTTAAATTGAAAGTTAAAGTCTATATATGAATAATATAATGCAAACTTTACATTTTGTTCCGGACTGTCTCAGCGGAAACTTTTATTACAATCTCTTTTTTTTCTAATACCGTCGCTGACCCGATATAGCTTTTCTGGTACCTTATTCATGTTGAGTGACCGTAAGAAACGGTATCAGTATAAGCGAGGACAGAGGACTCCATTAAAAATTATTAGAATGACGTTTGTTTCTGTTCTTTTTAGACAATTTGACTTTTTTTTTGTGCTTTTTGATATTGTATGATAAACACAATATACGTACATTGTAGAAAATATAAAATTCATTTGCAATTTCGACGAAACAGGTCAGAAAAGCTCTCTAAATGCTGGATTTGTTGTATCTGTTCCTAATTAAACATAAGAGAATACCGAAGAGGCAATCAAAAATGGACTATTTAGAGAAACTAGCAACATAGAGTACACAAGACACAGGACAAATAAACATTATAGAACACCAAAGAAAAGCAAAATGTTGGTTTCGTTCTCCTTTAACTAGTTTAACCCACCATTATTATTGCTGTACATGGAAAGAAAGTTGAAATAGTGATAACAATGCCACCAATATCAACAAAACGAACAACTACCTCTCAACTTAACCAAGTGAAGAAAAAAAGACTACGGCATATGACGTTGGGAATCCAGGTCCTGGCTTGGGACAGGCACACACATATGTAGGGGTAAAACTGGTTAATGGGATCCCAACCTCCTCTCTTTATAATAGGACCTTCAACGACAATATATACACTCCGACAAAAGTTAAGCACCACCCTATATTTTTATCGATATATGTTTTTACATCAATACTGTTAAAACAATAAAATAGATATCACCATTTTTCTTACACTTCTTAAAAGACTACACCAAGGGCTCTAAAATTACCAATCTACGAAGTATTTATCATCCTGAAAGACGTGACTATGACGTGGCAAAAATGGGGTTCAAAACGCGCTGGAAAAACGTAAAACCAGTTTGTCTTTGATGGAAGTTTTTAACATTGCATTAAAATGCAGAGTCTTCAGATTTTAAGAACTTTTAAATGCATCTATTGTTCGTATGTGTAAGGCATAAAAATCAATAACGAGTATATCCACCGCGTTTATTGTGAAGTTCTGTAACACGCCTCATCATGCTTCGCACAAGACGCCTAAGCCGTTCTTGGGGGAACTATTGCCACTCCTGTAAGATAGCAGTTCTTAATTCGTCAATATTTTGACATTTTGGATTGCATTGGTTAATTTTTCGGCCAATAAAGTCCCATACATGCACCATAGGGTTCATGTCTGGCGACATCGCAGGCCATGGAATTGTCTGAACAGCCTCTTGCTGTAAAACATGTTGTACAATTCGGGCTCTATGTGGCCTAGCGTTGTCGTCCATGAACATTGGCCTGTCAGCCAACGCATGATTGTCGAAATGGGGGACTACGCGTGGAGCGAGCACATTGTCACGGTATTTTTGACCTGTCAGATTACCATCAAGAACGTACAAGTCCAACTTACAGTCAAAGGAAAAACAACCCAAGACAGTTACACCCCACCCCCAAAAGCAGTTGTGCCCAAAATGTGGTTGTCCTGAAATGAAGTGGCGCCAAACCCTTGGACGACCGTCGGTAGGGCGTAACAAAACACGACTTTCATCAGACCAGTGGACCCGTCTCCATGTGCGAATAGTCCACCCCAAATGATCATGTGACCAGTCAAATCGAGCATGGCGATGACGTAATGACAACTGTGAACGTTTTATGGGTCGTCGCGCTCGCATTCTCTGATGGTGGAGGCGTCTGATTACAGTGCGTGTGCTAATGTGGCCTCCAAACGCTAAATCACAACGAAGTGCACCAGCTGTACTGAACGGCCGTTGCCGCGCCCGTCTGGATATGAGCCGGTCCTCACTCGGCGTCGTTTTGCGAGGTCTACCTGCACGTGGACGGTCAGTAACATTCCCCCTTTGACGAAAACGCTGCATCAGTCGTACAATGATGGAATGGTTAATCCTGAAGTGGTCTGCCACCCTTCTATGGCTAAAACCACCGCTATACATGCCAACAGCTTGCCACATTTCTGGTATGGTTAATTTTCACCGCACCATACCAAACCAATAGAAAATGAAACTTAAAACTCTACACAAAATAAACCAGCTTTCGTTCGCAAACACAAATGTTGAAAAGTACACGTGGCACGTTACACACCCTGTCATATACACAGGTAAGTAAGTATGTGTGTACAGGTAACGAAAACAGCAAACCGATTTGAAATAAGTTCATTATTAGAAAAGATATTATTGAAACAAGTCAGGTGGTGCTTAACTTTTGTCGGACTGTATTATATATAAACAATATATTTTTTTTTCCAATTTATAGCAATCTTAGATACCTTTGCTTCGTGCCAGTTTATTTTTATTGAATTCAAACAAGTAGCAGTGGTTACCATATGACTTCCAATTTTCATTAAGAAACGTTATATTTTCATTTCTGTAAAACCACACATCAAAAGTTGGTTTCGTTCTCAATTAACTAGTTTAACCCACCATTATTATTGCAGTGGCTGTACATGGAAAGAAAGTTGAAATAGTGATAGCGATGGTCAACAATGCCACCAATATCAACAAAACGAACAACTATCTCTCAACTTAACCAAGTGAAGAAAAAAAAAAGACTACGGCATATGACGTTGGGAATCCAGATCCTGTCTTGGGACAGGCACACACATATGTAAGGGTAAAACTGGTTACTGGGATCCCAACCCTCCCCTCTTTATAATAAGACCTTCAACGACAATATATATGTAAACAATATACTTTTTTTTAATTTATAGCAATATTAGATACCTTTGCTTCGTGCCAGTTTATTTTATTGAATCCAAACAAGTAGCAGTGGTTACCATATGATTTCCATCCATTCTCACATTGATCTATAGATAAAACAGGTAAAAAGCAATACTTATAGAACATTTAAATAATACAATGTACTTGACCTTTGAAATTTATGTCGAACTTTGATACTGACCTTGGACTTTAACTATTCTTTTACGTGTACTGTAAAGACAATTTTTAATTTGGCTTACATAATCATATACTTAAATTAAGAAATAGTTCATAGTTTGTATTCAGTTTTAACATGGGTAACGTTATTTTCGTAAATAATTTACGATAAAATGCAACGAAAATAATGTTACCTATGTTAAAATGTTATACAAACTATGGCTTCCATGAATTATTTCGATTCTAGCAGAGGGGCCCGGGTGGCTCAATGAGTTAGGTCGCTGGATCTAACAACTCATACAAGCCTATCACCAATACGGCGTGGGTTCGCGCCCGGCTTTGTAATTTACAAAAAAGGGTGCACTCGACTCGCAGCCGCAAGTGATAAAGTTTACCAGTTGCTTGCCCATGGTCGGTGGTTCTCTCCGGGTACTCCGGCTTCCTCCACCACTAAAACTGGTCGCCATGATATAGCTGAAATATTGTTGAAAGTGGCGTTAAAACACCAAAAATCAAAAATCAAATCAAATCGATTCTAGCAGAAAAAATCTAACATTTATTCTGCAGTGGAAGTCAATAATGGAAATGCATGCAAGGGACCAATTTTTCAGTTATATCATGGCGGGAACAAGTTGCATTTCAATGAGATGATGGTGATCCTCCCTTTGTCAAATTGTGTAAGACAAACAGTCCACGTGTACACAGACGTGTCGCTTCACTCGGACAAATTTTATGATTCGATCCAATCATTCTTTGCTCTTTCTCCTGAACAGAGAAGCAGCAAATACCAATTCTATAAGTCTGGCTTGACCAGACGGGGGCTCGTACCCACGATCTACCGCATTCAAGGCGAGCACGCTAACCATTACACCACCGACATTAGACTAGGCGTAATTTATTTGTTCGGTATACTCTGTTTGAATAGTCTTACAATCAAATATACATATACCTACCTTTCAATTTCCGAACATGATTTTGCAACACCGATATTTTAGCATTTATGTCAGAAAACTGCTTCCGTCTTCCTCTATTCTCCTTCTGTATTTGGCCAATCCTTTTGTTGATTTCAGTGATTTGTTTCTGTCTCACCTCGATTTTGTCTTGTATTTTAACGATCTTTGTATCCAATCTGTCTAACTGCTTGGTCATCAGCCATAAAAGAGAGCTTGATTTACCATTTTGTGAAGATTTTATAGATCTTTTTTCTTGTGCTGATCCGATATTACTTACAAGACAACACACAAAAATTACAAAAACCTTCATTTTTGCTGTGCAGTAAGGAAAGCAAGAGAATGCGATACGAAACAGAAAATAAAATGTCAATGGTAGCATATACATGTTGCGTGATGGACAACACTATTGATTATTCATCAGTATCAGGTATCAACACCATCAGGTGTTCCACAAATATTTTATGTCATTTTGAGAGTATAAACGAGCTCTAAAATATGTAATTGTGAAAACAATATTCAAGTTTAAAGAGATTTCCTGGTAAAGTGGCAGTTCCAAATACGGAGTTTGTTTAAAGCTATGATTTGATTGGCTGTTTGTACAGAGGGGTCGTGATTAATCAAAATGGTATAAAATGACTCTTGAATAAGATACTGAGAACTAAGATACATGTATTAATACGACAACAATATTTAAGATGAAAACAAAATATGGAAGCCCAGAAAAAACGAAGTCTATCATAGTAACTCATTTTTAACTCGTCCTACTATCAGTCCAGTAATGGAAATCCTTGTCTCCATCAGGGGATTACAGTATAGCCTAGGGGTATGGCATAGAACAAGCGTAACCGTCTTCTAACCCTTTCTTTTTTTCTTGTATAATTGGTTGATCAATAAGACACAAACAGAGAATGACATCCCCTTGTAGCAAAGTTACTGATAAGAAAAAGAAGGGCAATAATATCGTATATGTTGTAAAATAGACATTCCATATGGAGTTTACAAATGTAAGGGTTATAGTGTGGGCCGGATTATGACCTTGTGGGACCACTATACTAATGAATTTATAGAGTCCTTCTCAGACGGTGCCACCTTCTAACGTGCCCGCACCTATCACGAATATATTTTATTCGTGGTATATTTAGGGACATTTGCATTGCTTGAAGTAAACCTATTGCAAATTCTTTAAAATAAACTAGAATAGCTATCTTTTGATTGTCAATAAATATATTCTTTAAGAAATACAACTATTTTACTATTTATTACAAACCAAATGACCCCCAAGCTTGAGGAGCTATAAGCTACATCCTTTGCTAGCCTATAGGATAACCCGACCCTGGTTATGTGTTATTAACAATATGTCAGTTATATCGTCATGGGTAGTTGTATTAGTGGTGGAATCCGCAATATCCGGAAAAAACACCTACTCCCCTGCACGTCAATGACAAACTTTACACCTAGCCATGAGAAGTGCTCCCCCGAATTGAACTCACAACTGTATGGAGATAGAATGTTATTACTACTGTTACATCAAAGAAACCATTAGTATGATTATACATCTTTAACAGTTTTATTTTACATGTAATTGATCGATATCTCTGCTTGTTGACTAAACAAGGGTAATAACAAAATTACCAAAAAAACCGAGCAATCTTCCAAAGGGAAAGGCAAAACTCATAAGTCAACAAACAGACAAAATCAGTCAACAACCGGAAAACTGTGAAAACCGCTATGGCCCTGACTTGGTACGGGCATTTCCAAAGAAATGATGGGTTGATTAAGACTTTACGGCGCCAAACCTCCCGCTTCCATTACGGTTAAAAGGTTCCGGTTGTCACTATAGCAACATGTTTAGCAATACTGGGACAAAATAGGTATAATAGTAGTCAACGCAGTACTTTATGAAAATCCATCGTTTATTATCGTCCCTGCAGAACGGTTTAACTAAACGGTCATCTTCTTACACAATTTGATTTCAAATGAGACGTTAAATGACGTCATGTCTAAAGCACGATTATGTAATCCTTTTCTTTATAACTTCCATATTTACTTATGAAAATCCATCGTTTATTATCGTCTCTGCAGAGACATGATATATTTCGACAAGACCTTGGTATCGGAATATAAACTTTTTAAGAGATCGAATAAGGCGAATCTTTTTATAGCCCTGGTCCAGTAGCCTGTTTCTCAGATAAAGATGACGTTTCAAGAAATCAGAATAATTGCTACTGACCCTTATATAACGAATCAATTGCGGGATGTAGACACCATATGCAGGAGAAGCTGGTATATTGCTGCACATATATGGCAAATTTATTATTTTAAAATTGAAGTCGTCCCGCTTATCATAAATTTTAGTACTGAGTTGACAACTGTCGTCAAATTCGAGGTATAAGTCCAAAAATGATGCGGACGAAGCTGTATCAGTGATCTCTTTAATTTCCAGCTCTAGAGAATATATCAATGGAAGAAATTCTGAAAATCTAGGATTATTGATAGATAAAACGTCATCAATATACCTGTATGTGCAATTAAAGGCTCTAGCTTCACGAATCTTCTTATCTTTAACAAAATTGTGAAGAAACTCTGATTCATATGAGTATAAAAATAAATCGGCTAGAAGAGGGGCACAATTCGTACCCATTGGTATGCTGACGATCTGCTGAAACAGTGCCCCTCCAAATGAGACAAATATGTTATCGATGAGGAACTCCTGCATACTGATCACTTGTTCCTCAGAGTAGCATGTTTTACCTTTTAAAATTTTGTTTGAAAAATTTATGGAATTGTAGCCTAACACAACAAATTTTGAGCCATTGTTTCTAAACAGACTTTTAAATAATTTGATTTATTTCCATTTTTTTTTATTTTAAGTGTATACAAATGTACAAGAAGAACGTTATATTAGGATACAAGTGTTTGTATGTTGTTAATTACAGGACGAGTACCACTATTGGACCAGAAACTACCGAGATGTCAGGTGCACCTGCATTCTATTGGACCAGAAACTACCGAGATGTCAGGTGCACCTGCATTCATCCCGGGTTTCAGTGCGTTTCGTGATTCTCAGTCTTTAGTTTTCTTTGTAAATCGAAGGATAGAAAATTCAATGGCGAAAATAAAAAAATACAAAAATACAGACAATGGTCCACAAAGCAATACACAGATAACTAACGAATGAGGAATACAAACCAAGCGAAACACCAGATGTGCTTCGAAAGGGTAAGCAGTTCCTGCTCTGCTAGTGGATTATATGAAGAGGTAAAGTTATCGCAGTCTGTATTTTTCATCTTATCTAATGAATACGAGACACACTCGGGGACGAATGCTAGAATATACATGACCAACGGACCTTTGAAACCCCAAGCTGGGTATCTAGAACCTTTAACTCATATGATTGGTATCTGGGCATGAACCATAGTGTTAAGTAACAGTGGGTGATTGTTGTTTAACCCCAAGCGAATAGTTTTGCATGTTTTACATCGAGAGAGAGAGAAAGATAAGCTTTGATGAGATGATTCCTGATTTGTAGCAGCCAAACAACCCGAACTACATTACATATAGGGTTTATTCAAAGAAGAAATGAATAGTGCATATTTGTGGAAAGAAAGGACTAATGCTTACTCACGGAAGGAATAGTTGGCATGTAGATATTTTGCTCCACATTGACATAATCATGGCAAAGAACCAAACACGCCTTGCTCTTGCTAAGTGTTAGGCTGAGACACAACATAATATTGCACAGTCTGGTTAAACCGAACAGGGATCGATTCCACATTCGTCCTAACTCGAAACCAGCATGTTGACTATTATACCACTGAGGAGGTACAGTAAGTTGCAACTTAAACCAACAACATCTGAAAATGATGGTCATCATATGGTTCACATTAGAGGTTCATGAAAAGTTACCCTTACTGGATATGATTTTTCATGATCCTCTAAAATGACTGTTTAATCGGAAAGGGACATGGGATTTATATTGACTGTTTAATTGGTGCTCAACGCCAATTCTAGCTGTCCGTTTCCGATTATCCAATCACTTTAGAGGTGGTACATTAAAAGTCATATCCAGTAGGGATAGCATTTCATGTACCTCTAATGTGAACCATAAGATGACCATGGGATTTATAAATACGGAGCCGTCTCGTGGTCGTGTGGTAATTGGATTTATAACTACATATGCGATCAATGCCTATCACCACAAACGTTCGAATCCCGTTCATGGCGAGGTGTACTCGATACAACATTATGTCATAAAGGTTGTCAGTTTTATCAGGGTACTCCTCTTTCCTCCACCATTAAAACTGACCACCAGGATATAACTGAAATATTGTTGAAAGTGGCGTTAAGCACCATCAAAGAAACAAACATATAAATCCGGAGGGGAGTTGAAATATGTTATCCAATACAAAATAGAATACATCAGCTTATCTGTAAGGGACTGAAAATATGTTTTTAAGTTGTTCGGGTTTTGTTACTTTTGATCAAATGATATTTGTTTAAATAAATTTTAGAGAAACACGAAGAATGAGGAACCCACTGACACAGGCATAAGAGACACATTACAAAAACACACAAAACAGAAAGACATCAAAAAAGCTAAAGCGATGAGCATCATGAGCCCAGGAAAACATCACGATTATTTCAGCTCACTAAGGGAAAGCTCTCAGCTGTTCCTATTTCTTATAGAAGAACGCAATATTACTGGTATTCACAAGTCCGGTAATAGTGTTCTCCCTGATAGAGGAAAACATTATATAAAAGGCAGACGATCCATTGCAATTTTAAACTCTATTAACGAAAGATAATATTCATCGGGGACGCCATGGTTGTGATCGTATGGTAGTTGGATGTACAACTACCTATGCAATCAGTGCCTATCATCACTGATGTTGTGAGTTCTAATCAGGGAAAGATGTACAACATTATGTGATAAAGTTTGTCAGTGACTTGCTACAGGTCGTTGGTTTTCTCCGGGTCTTCCGGTTTCCTCCCACAATAAAACTGACCGCCACGATATAACTGAAATATTATTGAAAGTGGCGTTAAACACCATTAAACAAACAAACAAACAAACAGACAACACTATTAATCAAAATCTCAGGAATCGACAGAATATTTGTACGAATGGCTCTGTGGTCTTATCATTGGTGAATTCGTTGTTCACCGCTCTAGTGTGACATTTGTGATATTAGACAAATAACACTCAATATTTCAGATGCATGTATTTATTTGATAGATCGAAATTTTGGTATTAGGTTATATTTCTGTATTTCATTTCATTGCCAGGTATAGTCCATCAATCATCATTTTTCACAAATGTATCCATGTCGCTCGGAGCATGGTACGTCATTCCATATAAAAGAAGGTATAGTGTAGATGACACCACAATCCTCATTTCCCTCATGATCATTAGGCTCCCCGTTACTCCAATTAATATAATTGATTGTACTGTGGTCAGATTCCCACGTCCATTTCCCTTCCCTTATCAGGTCGTTTGCTCCAATCCATACAGTGTCTTCTTTATTTCCTAAGAAATAACAACAAATAAACCATATGCAATAAAATGAAATCAAAAATACAACACTGTCGGAACATTACCCATAATTCAATAGGAAAATCGTAAAACAAGTCAAAATTGATACAGTTTGTATTCCACTACAGTCCTCCGCTCTACCAACTGAGCTATCATGTGATCTATCATCGAGTCTAAAGGTCACCGCGCTTTAATAGTTTACCTAGTACAATGAAAAACAAAAAATACCACGCAGTTCGAACAGTTCCACAATCCATATATTATATATTGTGTTCTCGTCCTGAATATATCTGATATAGTGTTCAATGACTGTCGATCGATCAATCAATCAATCAATCAATCAATCAATCAATCAATCAATCAATCAATCAATCAATCAATCAATCAATCAATGGAAAAATGTACAATTAATAATTGTTAATGATATCTCCAATTTTAATATACGAGGTATGTAAAAGTAAAGAGTTAGCCATTTACCTGTTAACCGGTATTCCGACACGAGCCAACTATTTTCTGCTGAACTGTCAATTTTCACTAAATGACTGTGTCTTCTCTCGCATTCTTTCTACAAATGAAGGAATAATAAAAAAGAACACATACTGTTTGTTGTTATACCTTTTATTCCTGTTTACAAAACCTCAAAAAATAAAAACTCAATATATATATATTTACCTTGCACTGGTTCTTTTTGAGTAGTTAAATTGCATTGACTGGTTAAATTTAAAGTTAAAGTCTATATATGAATAATATAATAAACACTTTACATTTTGTTCCGGACTGTCTCAGCGGAAAATTTTGTTGCAGTCTCTTTTTTTTAATACCGTCGCTGACCCGATATAGCTTTTCTGGTACCTTATTCATGTTGAGTGACCGTAGGAAACGGTATCAGTATAAGCGAGGACAGAGGACGCCATTATAAATGATTAGAACGACACTTGTTTCTGTTCTTTTTAGACAATTTGACTTTTTTGGGCTTTTTGACATTGTAAGATGAACACAATATACGTACATTGTCGGAAAATATAAAATTAATTTGCAATTTCTATGAAATAGGCCAGAAAAGCTCTCTAAATACTGGATTTTTTTTATCTGTTTCTAATTAAAAATTAGAGAAATGAACTATCAGAGAAAGTGGCAACATAGGGTACACAAGACGAAGAAAAACAAAACAAAAACACAACAAAATAAAAGCCTCGTCAGAGAACGGTTGAAATCTTACCCTCGGGTGTAGGAGATTCTCCAATCTTCTACTCCCCCGGTGTTAGATTCTATGTCTCTACTCATGATTAATATTAGGTCTGTAGACAATTGGATATGATGGATAAAGTTTATTAAACTACTTTAATAGGATCTTCAACGACACTAGCTATATATACAATATATCTTTTTTTTTTTAATCTATAACAATCGTAGATACCTTTGCATCGTGCCAGTTTAATTTATTGAATCCAAACAAGTAGTAGTGGTTGCCGTATGACTTCCACCCATTCTCAGATTGACCTATAAATAAAACACACAAAAGACAAAACTCGTAGAACATTTGAATAATACTTGACCTTTGAAATTGGCGTTGAGCGTTGACACTGACGTTGAACTTTGACACTAACGTTGAAATTTAAATTTCACGTTGAACTTTGACATTGATGTTGAGATTTGACATTGGCGTTGAACTTTGTCTTTGCGTAGACAATATGGCAAAAGTAAAATTTGGCTTAAATAATTACAAAATGTATATACTTTTTATGGTTTATTATTATGAAGCAATGATAAAGTATCAAATAGAGAGAACGGTGCAATAATTGTATTATAACAATTTGAGTGAGTTAATGTTGTTTAACACCAAATAAGTAATTATTTTAGCTACATGTATATCATGTCGGGAACAAGTTGCATTTCATTGAGATAATTGTAATCCGCTTTGCACTGGACCAACCGAATTAATTTCATATTTATTGAGCTATTGCGTCATAACAGGCCGCTGGTAAACATGTCGCTCTACTCTGATAAATTATCATGATTCCGAACCAAACTGTCTCCCGTTGCTCTTACTCCTTTGAAATGCAACGTGCTGAGCGGAGAAACAGAAAATACCAATTCTATAAGTGTTTGGCTTGACCCGAGGGGGGCTGGAACCCACGATCTACCACACTCAAGGTGATCAAACTAACCATTACACCACCGACATCAATCAAGGGGTAATTTAATTGTTCGGTATACTCTTTTTTATTAGTCATACAGTCATATATACTAACCTTTCAATTTTCGAACCTCAGTTTCCAACACCGATAT
Source organism: Gigantidas platifrons (assembly GCA_002080005.1). Taxonomy (NCBI): domain Eukaryota; kingdom Metazoa; phylum Mollusca; class Bivalvia; order Mytilida; family Modiolidae; genus Gigantidas; species Gigantidas platifrons. The sequence continues at coordinate 14,998 of MJUT01011859.1, forward strand.
TTTAGCATTGAAGACAGAATTCTCCTTCAGTATTTTATCAATACTTGTATTGACTTCTGTGATCTGTTTCTGTTTCACCTTGGTTTTATCCTGTATTTTATCAATCCTTGTATTGACTTCAGTGATCT
>MJUT01011859.1:18941-34660 GCA_002080005.1 Gigantidas platifrons
TAAGCTTAAATACTTAATAATATAGTGTCACAAGCTTAAATACTTAATAATATAGTGGCATAAGCTTAAATACTCAATAATATAGTGTCATAAGTTTAAATACTCAATAATATAGTGCCATAAGCTTAAATACTTAATAATATAGTGTCATAAGCTTAAATACTTAATAATATAGTGTCATAAGCTTAAATACTTAATAATATAGTGTCACAAGCTTAAATACTTAATAATATAGTGTCATAAGCTTAAATACTCAATAATATAGTGTCATAAGCGTAAATACTTAATAATATAGTGTCATAAGCTTAAATACTTAATAATATAGTGTCATAAGCTTAAATACTTAATAATATAGTGTCATAAGCTTAAATACTCAATAATATGGTGTGATAAGTTTAAATACTCAATAATATAGTGTCATAAGCTTAAATACTTAATACTATAGTGTCATAAGCTTAAATACTCAATAATATAGTGTCATAAGTTTAAATACTCAATAATATAGTGTCATATGCTTAAATACTTAATAATATAGTGCCATAAGCTTAAATACTCAATAATATAGTGTCATAAGCTTAAATACTCAATAATATAATGTCATAAGGTTAAATACTCAATAATATAGTATCATAAGCTTAAATACTCAATAAATATAGTGTCATAAGCTTAAATACTCAATAATATAGTGTCATAAGCTTAAATACTCAATAATATAGTGTCAAAAGTTTAAATGCTCAATATTATAGTGTCATAAGCTTAAATACTCAATAATATAGTGTCATAAGCATTAATGCTCGATAATATAGTGCCATAAGCTTAAATACTCAATAATATAGTGTCATAAGCTTAAATTTCAAACATTTATCTATATATCTGACACTTAGCACGGATTTTAATGAGAACAAACACCTTTTGAACACATTTGAATCATGCATGTTTTTTTATGGTAATGAACGTGGACTTTTCATTTAATTAAAAAAAAATTGCCTTATTATTCACCAAGATTCTAGATATCTATTGTAGTCATTTCATCCATACAATTTGTCATATGTATCAGCATACAGCTTAACTGAATTTAATTCACGTGTGTCATGTTTCTGTATGATATTAAATGTTTTTTTATAAGACAAAGCCAGACTTAGTGCTTTTTAATAACATATTTTGATAGAAGTTGTTGTTTGCTGTTAGTTACAAGATTGCTACCACTATTTGAGTATAAACTACATGCCCTTCCAGAGCATCTCCGGTTTTCATTCTGCTTCGTGTGGCTTAATATTTTATTTTCTGTGTAGTGTTTTGTGGATTATTGTATGTCCTTTTCCACGGAAGAAATGATTAGAACTAATTTACGGAAGAAATGAATAGTTTTTATTCAGAAAAGAAATGAATAGTGTTTATTCAGGGAAAAAATGAAGTGTTTATTCATGGAAGAAATGAATAGTGTTTATTCAGTGAAGAAATGGATCATGTTTATTCAGGAACGAAATGAATAGTGTTTATTCATGGGAGAAATGAATACTGTTTATTCAAGGAAGAAATTAATAGTGTTTAATCAGGGAAGAAATGAATAATGTTTATTTAGGGAAGAAGTGAATAGAGCTTACAAAAGGAAGAAATTAATAGTGTTTATTCAGGGAAGAAATGAATAATGTTTATTCAGGAAAGAGAGGAACATTGCTTATTCAGGGAAGAAATGCATAATGCTTACTAAGGGAAGAAATGAATAGTGTTTATTCAGGGAATAAATGAATAGTATTTATTCAGGGAAGAAATGAACCATGTTTATTCAGGGAAGAAATGAACCATGTTTATTCAGGGAAGAAATGAATCGTGCTTATTCAGGGGAAAAATGAATAGTGCTTATTCAGGGAAAAAATTAATAATGTTTATTCAGGGAAAAAATGAATAGTGTTTGTTCAGGGACGAAAGAAATAGTGTTTATTCAGGGAAGAAATGAATAATGTTTTCTCAGGGAAGAAATGAATAGAGCTTACTAAAGGAAGAAATGAATAGTGTTTATTCAGGGAAGAAGTGAATAATGTTTATTCAGGGAAGAAATGAATGATGTTCATTCAGGGAAGAAATGAAGAATGTTTATTCCGGGAAGTAATGAATAGTGTTTATTCAGGGAAGAAATGAACTGTGTTCATTCAGGGAAGAAATGAATAATGTTTATTCAGGGAAGAAATTAATATTGTTTATTCAGGGAAGAAATGAATAGTGCTTATTCAGGGGAAACATGAATAGTGTTTATTCAGGGAAGAAATGAATAGTGTTTATTCAGGGAAGAAATGAATAATGTTTATTCGGGGAAAAATTAAGTGTTTATTCAGGGAAGAAATGAATAATGTTGATTCAGGGAAGTAATGAATAGTGTTTATTCAGGGAAGAAATTAATAGTGTTTAATCAGGGAAGAAATTAATAGTGTTCATTCAGGGAAGAAATGAATCATGTTTATTCAGGGCAGAAATTAATATTGTTTATTCAGGGAAGAAATGAATAATGCTTAATCAGGGGAAACATGAATAGTAGCTATTCAGGGAAGAAATGAATAGTGTTTATTCAGGGAAGAAATGAATGTTTATTGAGGGAAGAAGTGAATAGTGTTTGTTCAGAGAAGAAATGAATAGTGTTTATTCATGGAAGAAATGAAGTGTTTATTCAGGGAAGAAATAGCTGGCATGTAGAGATATTGCTACAACTGAAATAATCATGGCACAGAGCCAAACATCCTTTGTCCTTGCTACGTGTTAAGCAGAGAATCAACAACACGACGGGTACCACTAGTGGAGCAGGTACTGCATATACCTTCCCGAGGCACCTGAGTTCACACCCGGTTTTTAGTGGGGTTCGTGTTACTCGATCTTTAGTTTTACTCGTATGTTTTTTAGATCCTTGTTTGTCCTTTTGTCCTTTTTTTCTTTTGGCCATTGTGTTATCTATCCTTCTTCGATTTATGGATTCCGATTACCACTTTGGTATCTTCAAATTCTCCCTAAGATTGCATACTCAGGTTGCATCGAACAGGAATCGATTCCACTTTCGTCCAAACTCTAAACCAGCACGTTGACTATTATACCACTGAGGAGGTACTGTTGCAACTTAAACCAACGACAGCTGAAAATGATGGTCATCATATGATTCACATTAGAGGTTCATGAAAAGTAGTACTTACTGGATATGACTTTTCATCAACCTCTAAAGTGACTGGACAATCGGAAAGGGACATGGAATTTATATTGACAAAGCAAAAAACACAACATAGAAATCTAAAAAGATGCGCTAAATGGATCATTAACACGGGATGATCCAAAACACGGGATGATCCCAGCTGCTCGTGAAGGGAAATCAGTTCATGTTTTTGATTAGATAACGCCATGTTAATCGTATTCTCAAGTCCGGTAATAGTGTTGTCTGTGATAGAGGAAAATATTATACAAGAGGCAAACGATCCATTGTCATTTTAAACTCTACTAAAGAGAGACCCTATTCATCGGGGCCGTCGTGGTCATGATCGTATGGTTGTTGGATTTACAACTATCTATGGAATCAGTGCCAATCACCAGTGATGTTGTGAGTTCGAATCTTGATAAGGGCGAGGTGTACAACATCATGTGGTAAAGTTTGTCAGTGACATGCCACAGGTCGGTGGTTCTCACCAGGCCCACCGGTTTCCTCGAACAATACAACTGACCGCCACGATATAATTGAAATATTATTGAAACTGGCATTAAACACCACCAAAGAAAGAAAGAAAGAAACAAACAAACAACATTATTCAATAAAATCTCAGGAATCGACAGAAGATTTATACGAATGGCTTTGTTATCTTATCATTGGTGTATTCATTGTTCATCGCTCTAGTGTGACATTTGTAGTATTAAACAAATAACACTTAATATTTCAGATACATGTATTTATTTAATAGATCAAATTTATGGTATTAAATCATTTGTCTGTATTTCATTTCATTGCCAGGTATTATTGTCCATCAACTATAATTTTTCACAAATGTATCCATGTTTCTCGGAGCATTGTGCGTCATTCCATGTAAAAAAGCTGTGTATGTAGATTCGACCACAATTCTCTACTCCCTTATTATTACTAGGCTCCCCTCTTCTCCAATTAGAATAAGCTAGTGTACTGTAGTTAGATATCCACGTCCACTCCCCTTCTTTTATCAGGTCATTCGCTTCTATCCATAAGGCAAAATTATTACTCACTAGAAAATAACAACAAATAAAACATATACAATATAGTATTAATAAATGGAACAAGACAAAACTAGAGGCTCTTAGGAGACATGTCATCGCTCACATGGTTTTCCATTTGACTTCTAAAGTTCATAGAAAAATCTCAGGTGATTATTTTTTTGCCATTTGAAATTTCTGCTTACTGCAATGGCAACCATCTCACTTTTGGTCAAGTTTTTGAACATAAGATTTTAGGTCATTTCGTTTCTCAAAATATGCAATTTCGGTTGATAGAAAAAGTTCACTGAAGAATCTGAAATATAAGTTAACCAATAGACAATTAACTACATTTCTATTTCTTACATAGAGGACGGGAATGTGGAAAATAATTTTAAAACGGGACCACCCAAACAACATCACAGTCAAATCTGGTTCTGTTTGGTTCAGCAGTTTCAGAGGAGAATATTTAAATGAGATCTTTTATCAAGATATGCTTCCGTATAAATCGGCTGATAGCAATATTTAACAGAAAAACACGGAATATATGACAAACTAGTCATTGTCATGTAGCTTCAGTTACAATTTGAGGTCATTTTGATTTATAGTAAAGCAGCAATGTACAATTTAAGAAATTTATATTATCAGTAACATCAGCCATCTTGAGTGGTGTTCGGAGCTGTAGGATACAATTTTGAAATGGACCCACAAAAGGACAATCACTGCCAGGTTTGTTTTAATTTTGTTCAGTGGTTTCAGAGGAGAATATTTAAATTGGAAAGTTTACGATGTACGACGAACACCAAGTGATGGTCAAAGCTCACATGGCCTTTGTCCAGGTGAACAAACAAACACACACAGCCCCCATAAAATCCAAGCATCAGTTTGGTGTAAGGCACGTAATCTGTAGATAACTACAATGTACTATTATTTCAACAAAGTGTAATGTGTTCGGAACACTATAGTCAATATAATTAACATGGAGACCTAATGGGTAACTTTTTTAATAATGGACCAAACATTTTGAAATTAATTGTCAGAGTTCGTATATATCATATATTAACACACATCTAGAAAACAAATTGTTGATTTGAAAACTGGATTTTTAAGAATTTTTTTTGAAGGTTTATAGAAGTCAAACAGACTTTACCATGGGTAAATAGAAACCAAAATAAAAAAGGACTAAAGGACAAACATTTTATATGAAATATATAGGGAAATATTTTAGTGTGGAAAGACTTTTGACCTGTAACTGTTGAAAAATCAAATTACTAATCAAATGTCATTAGTTTTGATTTGAATAATCAAATTCTAAATGATACGATGGAATTATTTCTATGCATATACAATGTAATGTGATTTTTTTAAAAACATATGTGTTCTTGTGGAATACTAGGTACTGATGAAGGTCCACACTCACAGGGCTCGCTGGACGTTAATCAATCAAACAAAACATCAATCAATATTGTGGAGAAAGCTACAATTTATCATGGTAATGATGTGTAAAATTTTAATATACCTAGTTTGTAAAAATGGTTTAATCATGGTTCTCATAACACTTGATTACAGGTATAATTAAACATTGGGGAAATTGTTGTTTTAACAATTATAGTCTGTTCTTTATTGATCACACAACTTTTACCTGTAGTATTACAAGTAATTAAATATAGCCATGATTAAAATTAAAGAATTATTATAGTAATAGGCTGCACTTTAATATCATAGTAAAATTTCTATCTTGCTTACAAAGTATTGATTTACTTTAAAATGTATCATATTATTACATAATGATTTTATTTAACCAAGTTTATTGGCTATCATGCTGTTCCCTGACATTCCATAAAATTTGATATTGTTTGATTAAAACTCGTATTGACTTGCTTCCTCTTTCACTTTCCATTGCATTATGTATGATATCATTATGAAGTGATTCATTTCATATTGACTTGGTTTCACTTTCACTTTTCATTTTAATGCAATAAAACAATTACAGTCTTTTGTAGCGGCCAATACTAGTTTTTATGGACCTTAGAAATCAATATTCACCTCAGCCTAAAGGCTTCGGTGAATATCGATTTTAAGGTCCATAAAGACTCGTATTGACCTCAACAAAAGACTATAATTGTACATAATGAATATAAAGTTTATTAAATTATTTATCTATTTATTCATTAATTATTTTCATACTCATACTGTTGCAGTTCATTAAGAGATTTAATGTTTAGCTTTCAAGCTAATTATATACCATATTCACAAAAGACTCCTGATACGTGCTAATGTGGGTCACGGGCCACTGTGAGTAGCATGTTTAGCCACGTGAACAGATACGGTGTTGAAAAAACTGTTGGTACTCATAAAAAAATGATAAATAGTGCAATACAAGTTTATGTTTGTCTTCAAGAAATATGATAGACAAAACCATGTGTGAAGTTTTATAACGAAATATCTCCGATTTCTATGTAAATTTACGAATTGAAGTTTTAGAAATACCCACAGGTAATTTTAGCGATGTATTTTTATCTTGGACAATAATGAGCGTCCTGATTGGATGACCGATTTAAAACACACTGAATCTGCATGGTTTTTTGGATAAAATGGCGGAATGGCAGGTCGACATGTTGAAATCTGCTCATCAATAATGCTATTTAATTATCTTGACGATGTTGTGTGTCTTCAACGAGTGTTGAATCATTAACTTTTATGAAGTGAATACATTAATTCGTACATTTAGAGGAATTTTTCTGTGATTTAATGGGCAAGAAAAGGAAAAATTCATGAAAATCAGGTTTGACCCCCTCCCCCCAACAAAAACATCAACATTAACCAAAATGGCGGGTGTGCCTCAACAACAAGCTCAACATCAACAACCTTTCTCGCAATTACTCCAGCAAGCCCATGAGTCCTACATTAGTCCTAACGTCTCATTTAATGGATTACCAACCCAACAACACAGTAATAATATGACTTTTCCAGTCAGTCCGAACTCTCTTGTCATGCATCCGTATATACCACCATACCCTCAGCTTCCAATCATCCACAGCACACCTCAACCGTCAGCCTCACCACCACCCATTCAACAAACTACATATCAACAGCAACCATCTGTACCTCCCGATATTCATGCCTCGCTTCAGATGCTGTTCCAAAATTTTATTGATATGAATCGTAGATTTGACTTTTTAGATACATTTATGAAAGAACAATTGTCAAAGTTAGATGTAATAGACAAACTGAATGATGAATTTGATAAATTTGAGAAGGAACTAGTTGAAATGAAATCCGAGATTAATGAAATAAAAAATATTCAAAACACTCATAAAGAAATCATAGATCACGAGGAGCAACACCACCATGAAGTAGCTGACAGAATGCAAACATTAGAAAGGAGATCGTTTGATCTAGAACATGAAAATGATGAACTGAGAGAAAATTTACTTAAAATGCAAACACATTCAATGAAATACAACCTTATTTTTAGTGGAATTTCCGATAAAGATTGCGAAAATGAAAATACAGAGATTGTACTAAAACATTTTTCACAAACAGAACTAGAGATAACCGTTGTCGAAGATATAGAATTCCAAAATGTGCACCGCTTGTGTACGAGAAAAAATGGTAAACCTAGAAATATCATCGCAAGATTCACGAACTATAGAGATCATGAAAAAGTTAGACAAGCGGCATCAGAGTTAAAGGGAAAACCTGAGTTGACAATTTCACAGCAATACCCACAGGAAATAGTAGACAGACGCCGAAAACTTTACCCTAAACTAAAAGAATTCCAGCGGCAAGAGAAACGAGCCACAATGGTCTACGATCAACTAATTGTAAATGGACATCCGTATGTGCCTAGACCCCGTGCAGAGCCTCCATATCCAATACACAACCCAGATTATGACCACGATTAGGACAACGCATCAGACAGTCTACCTGGACATGTTTACAAACTTAACTTTACTCACTTGAATGTTTGTGCTATTAAATCAAAACTATTGAACCCTGACTTTGATACACTAATTAAGAATTATGATGTATTGTTATTTACTGAAACAAAAACAGACAATTTTGATATGTTGAAAATTCCTTGTGATTATGATGTACCTTTTAAAAATAGAAAACAGTTCAAAAATAAATCTGGTGGTATTGTTGTTATTTATAAAAAAAAAATTGTCAAATTATTTAAAATTTCTAGATTCTGATTCAGACTTTGTTCAGTAGATCAAAATTTCTAAAAATATTTCACTTTTGAACGAAATTTTTTCATTAGGGTGTACGTATATTCCACCCGAAATTTCTAAATATTCCTCTGAAGAATCGTTTACTGAAATAGAAGATGAAATTCTTAAATTTTCAAAAGATACAAACTATATTGCCCTTATTGGCGATATGAATGCTCGCACTTCTATATTACCCGACTTCATTGTTCCAGATCAAGAACTTTTTGATATTTTAGATATTGCTGATGATCTTGAAATTGCAGAACATATGTTTAGCTGTTTATCACTTTCAGAAAAAAGTACCCCGCTAGATAGAGCTAGTGAGGACAAAGGCCGTATAAATAAATACGGCACAAAGTAACTAGAGTTATGTAAAAGGTGTAATTTGTTTATAGCTAATGGTCGTATTTTTAATGTCCAAGGTATCGGAAAAACTACTTGTAAAAATGTTAGTTTAGTTGACTATTTGTTGCCTACGCCAAATTTATTTGATGTTGTATCTGACTTTTATATTATTGACTTTAATCCTATGTTCTCTGATGTGCATAATAGAATACATTTTAGTCTATCTTTACCAAACAAAGTTATTGACAATAGTGAGATTAATTTTTACACCCCAGGTCTATTGTTAAGCCATACGCTTTCTATCTCTGAAACTGCCTTTCTATTACTGACAAGTTTTGACAAGTTTATTTAACAACACTCAGACACAAATTGTGTAACATGAGGACATATATACAATATATAACATATAATACATGGCAGAGTGAACAGAGTATATAATAATACAGCATACAACTTAACGAACAGAGTATACGATAATATAACATATAACTTAATGAACAGAGTATACGAAAATACAACATATAATGTAATGAACAGAGTATGCAATGTTATAGTAACTTACATATTTTCTTAATAAAAATTGCTACATTTGTCAATAATTGAATATGACAGTTTGAAAACATTCCCCCCATTTTTTGAACGTTTGGGTTTTTACAATAATAGCTAGGTATGAATTTGTTTCTGAACTCAAATAACATCATTTTCGCATTTAAATAAAACATGAAATTCATCACCAATGTTTTTGAGGCAGAAAGTGCAATGTCTATTTTCTTTTGGTATTCCGTACCATCTACCCACTTCAATAGGTAATTTTAAGTTCGATGTTCTAAGTTTTGTTATCCAAACACTATAATGTGATGGTAACCGCAGTAAATATTTTTCTAATTCAAATTCTTTTTTAAATATGGAATAAAATTCTCCTCTAGAAGAGTTCATTACATCTGAAAACCACTTTTGGATAAACTGGTCCTGTAGCTGCTGCTTCAGGAAAGTTTATACGATATAAATGGTATACCCCCTTGGAAATTAAATATATAGCGTAAACCAGTATCGTTGAAAATATTCTGTACAAACTTTATCCATTTAAATTCATGTACACCAGAATTATGCAATGAGAGCATCAAACGATATAAATGGCTACTGAGTTTATGTTCATTTGAAACAAGTCTATTCCAAAAGCTTATGAATTACTGTATTGTTATAAGAACAATAGCATGTGTTCACAGGGTGTGACGGCAGGGGTTTCTGGAAACCCTTGTCTTCTCACCCTATGAGCACGGCCTATTGTGCCTACAACAATGACGTAATTAATTACCACTCAGCTGAAAATAACACGAAAACTGGATATTGAAAAACTGAAAAAGAAAACAAAGATCTTGTTATTGAAGTAGTCTGAAAAAAATTCAAGCGATCGTTAAAAAAACTAAATGATAATAAAAAATCGTAAAAAAAACTTGGTCGGGAAAGCATTGTAAAAAGAAAATATATACATGTATGTTGACACCCTTTCAAAAGATTAACATTGGTGGATCCAGGGGGGGGGGGCATGAGACTGTTATAACCTTTTTTTTATTCTGAAACTTTTTTTTTATTGTCTGCATCCAAGCTTTTAAAAAAAACAAAGCAAAACAAAAAACATTAACCTATTAAATGCGCACTTAAAAATTGAAAAGTTTATTGGTAAAAAAATACTTTGTCATATTCACCATATATTCTTACTTACTTTATTTAGCAGTTCTGAGTAATATTTGTGACAATGTGGTTAATATCCATTCTCTACAAAAAGTTCAGTTTAATATAACACGTCTATCTTTCCTTAAGATGGAATTTATATCAAATAATATCTCTGATTATTAACCAATCAATCTGTTTAATCCTTAATACAACTCAGTCGTTCAATCTATCTTTATAGAAGAGGTACCCAATGGGGAAACCACAAAAATGTATCGATTTATGAAATTTAATATTTCTGTGTTTATTGTTTTTGTTTTTTATGACATTTTGTAATGAATATTTCGTGTATTTAGAATAGCATGGGAAGTTAGTTATGCACTTCGGTATACAATGTTTCTGGATTAGAAACCCCTCCGACCTCCGGGGTTTCTAATCCAGAAACACCTATACCTCAGTGTATAACTATTACAGACACACCTGGCTGTATTAAAAAACCACGAATTAAATGGAAACTAAATAAAGTTAATGACTTTATACAGGTATTAACAGATGATCATAATGATGTGTTAGTAAATATTAATAATGTATTAGATGAGTTCGATACGTAACTCATGTGTCAAAAACAAAGGTGAACGGTCTATTATTAATGATTAAATTACAGAGAGGGAAATTTTGGACGCTATTAAAGGTTTAAAGAATAATAAATCAACGGGTCTTGATAGTGCTTTGAATGAGTATCTTAAAACCTCACCACCTTATTTAAACCGTATTTTGTATCGACTATTTAAATTGGTTTTATACACGGGTATTATACCAGCTAGCTGGGCTATTGGCATAATTAAACCAATATAATGTATAAGAATAAAGGTGATATGAAGGATCCCGACAACCTCAGAGCTATTACTTTGATAAGTTGTCTGGGGAAACTTTTTACTTCAATAATAAATGAAAGATTAACTTTTTTTTGCAAACGAAGTGTCATTGATTTCTAAAAATCAAGCAGGTTTTAGAAAAGGACACTCTACAACTGATAACATTTTCGTTCTACATGGGTTAATTTCATTGTATCAGTCCTTTGGGAAAAAATTATTTTGTACCTTTGTAGATTTCCACAAGGCATTCGATACAGTGTGGAGAACTGGCTTGTGGAAAAAACTACTGAGTAGTGATATAAAAGGGAAAATTTTTAATGTAATATATAATATGCATAGTGATATAAAATCTTGTGTACAGTATAACAATAACCAATCAAAGTTTTTCCCTTGTCTTACAAGTGTAAGGCAGGTCGAAAACTTGTCCCCGTACTTGTTCTCTATATATTTAAACGATCTAGAAAAGTATTTTATTGAATTAAATGGAAGCCCTTTAGAATTATTAAGTGAACAAAGTGTTAATGAACTAAATGTATTCATCAGAATGTTTGTTATATTATATGCCGATGATACAGTTATCTTAGCCGATACTAAAGAAGGTTTACAAAATGCACTGAATATTTTCCAATCTTATTGTGAAATATGGAAACCAGAAGTGAATGTAGAAATAAACAAAAGTAATGATTTTTAGTAAAGGAAAAATATGACAAAAATATGAGTTTAAGTTACAAAATAAAACACTAGAAATTGCAGATTCATATTCTTATCTTGGATTGATATTTAAATACAATGGCAATTTTAATGAGACTCGAAAAAAACTTGCTCGCCAAGCCCAAAAATCACTCTTTAGTATTTATAAGAGTATTAGAAATCAATATATTCCGATTGATTTACATCTTAAACTTTTTGATGCTATGGTTGAACCAATTTTACTTTACGGGTCAGAAATATGGAGTTATGAAAATATAAAAATAATTGAACAAGTCCATTTACAGTTTTGCAAACCAATACTCAAAGTTCGAACTACAACACCTAGTTTCATGGTGTATGAGGAACTGGGTAGGATTCCTTTAGAAATTAAGGTAAAAATGGGAATGGTGTCATATTGGAACAAATTATTGCAAAATGAAAAATTAAGTAGCTCTATATATCGATTATTGTTGAGTCTAAAAAATAATGGTGCTCAAACCTTCAAATGGTTGAACCATGTTGAATCAATTTTTAACGATTCAGGTCTTGGCTATATTTTCCACAACCATGACAGTTCTAATTATACTCTCATTAAATTACTTTTAAATCAAACTCTAAAAGATCAATTTATTCAAAGGTGGACTAGTGAAATGATAAATTCCTCACGAGGACAGTTTTATTCTAACTTCAAAACAGATTTTTCTTTTGAAAATTATTTAACTAGACTCTCTGAAAACAATAGAATATGGATAACAAAACTGCGCACATGTAATCTAAAAATTCCAATGGAAATGGGTCGATGGAAAAATATCCCAAGAGAAAATCGTTCATGTCATTTAGGTAATGAAGAAATTGGGAATGAATTTCATTACCTATCTGTTTGTAATTTCCCATATTTATTAAATTTAAGAAAAAAATTTATTCCAAATTACTACACAACATTTCCAAGTGACTTAAAATTTAAAGGACTTTTATCTTATTGTAATACAAATCTATATATCAAAATATCATGTTTTATAAGGAAACTTGTTAGCATCTTATAAAATTGTATTTATTTATTTATTTATTTATTTATTTATTTATTTATTTATTTATTTATTTATTTATTTATTTACTTATTTATTTATTTATTTATTTATTTATTCACTTATTTCAAGCAAAATAATCGTTGTATTGTAGCTATCATGTATTGTATTTACCATGTATTGTATTTACTATGTATTGTATTTACTATGTGTTATATTGGCTATCTGTTCATTCCGTCATTTATGTAAAATTTGTTTTATATGTTGACCTCATGTAACACATATATTGTGTCTGAGCGTTATCCAATAAAATCTTGAAATCTTGAAATCTTGAAAAAACATGGTTACTCAGGTCAATAGTTTATAAATATAGAATCTTGACAATGTAAAGGAAAGATGCTATGTTATATTTATTCATTTGTTTGATTCTGGAATATTGTTGATCATTGATTTAACCAAGAAAAAAGGGAAAAAATCGAGAAAGCATCAGAGATGCATCAACCGAGTTGCAAGTCAAAATCATTTGGTCTTGTGATCATAAATATATATGGTCTAGGGGTGGGGATCTCAACCATTAAAAAGTTCACTTCAGGTAGGGGTGGGGTATGACACCCCCGGGGCCTGAGTTATAAGGCATTTAACTTGCCTAGTCACCCTTATCATAAATATATATGGTTTAAGGGTGGGGATCCCAACCATTAAAAAGTTCACTTCAGGTAGGGGGTGGGGTATGACACCCCGGGACCTGAGCTGTAAGGCAGTTAATTTGCCTAGTCACCCTGATCATAAATATATATGGTTTAGGGGTGGGGATCTCAACCATTGAAAAGTTGAATTCAGGTAGGGGTTGGGGTATGACCCCCCCTGGGACCTGAGCTATAAGGCTTTTAATTTGCCTAGTCAACCTGATCATAAATATATATGGTTTAAGAGTGGGGATCTCAACCATTAAAAAGTTCACTTCAGGTAAGGGGTGGGGTATGACCCCCCCGGGGCCTGAGCTATAAGGCATTTAATTTGCCTAGTCACCCTGATCATAAATATATATGGTTTAGGAGTGGGGATCTCAATCATTAAAAAGTTGAATTCAGGTAGGGGTGGGGTATGACCCTGGGGCCTGAGCTATAATGCATTTAATTTGCCTAGTCACCCTGATCATAAATATATATGGTTTAGGGGTGGGGATCTCAACAATTAAAAAGTTCACTTCAGGTAGGGGGTGGGGTATGACCCTGAGGCCTGAGCTATAATGCATTTAATTTGCCTAGTCACCCTGATCATAAATATATATGGTTTAGGGTGGGGATCTCGGTCACATTTTTAAAACAGCGGGGTGGGGCTGAGCCCCGGGGATAAAAAATGCTGAATGCACAACTTCACATTGGCATCTCCGTCCATACTACATATTAAGTTTCTATCTTATGTAGTTTCAGAGAAATGTGTAATTCTTAAAATATGTACTTTTTCTATAAAAAACCATAATTTTACAGGAAAAAAACAATAGATTATTCTGAATTTCGAACTCGCTCTACATAATAGTGTAATAATGCATCCTACCAAAAATTATGTTGATCGGCCAAAAACTAAGAGCGCTATCGCGTTAACGAAGATAATTCTCAAAATATGTACTTTTTCTATAAAAAACCATGATTTTACCAGAAAAAAATAATAGATTAATCTGAATTTCGAACTCGCTCTAAATAATAGTGTAATAATGCTTCCTACCAAAAATTATGTTGATCGGCCAAAAACTAAGAGCGCTATCGCGTTAACGAAGATATCCATACGCCCGCCCGCCCGTCGCCAAAACATAAGCCGACTGCAACTTCGTTGCAACTCGGCTAAAAAGGGGGTAAATTTTACAGTTAAAAAATAAATGTTATGTTTCGACAGTTTAAAGAGAAAAATATATATTTTTTGCGACTAAAGCTTAAATCAGCATTAAAAATTGAACAAATATCAGTGGTTTTGTAAATGAGATTTATTTTAAATAGAAAATCTGAATTTATTATTTATTAATTTATTATTAATGATACAATTTTATGTCCCTTGGGATGGGGGGATTTGAAATAAAAACACAGGACCGGACTAAGCAAAAATAACAATCCAGGATTAGTATTTTAATAAGAAAAATCCAGGACCCCTGTGTCCATGATTATTTTTTCTTTTAAAGTTAAATAATATGAAATATTGACATCCACACTTGCCTTTTGGACAGCACATTTCTGTGTCCACACTTACCCTCAGGCAACACTTGTTATATAAGCATAATGATTGAAGCTTGAAAAGGAAAAATGCAGCTTTAAACAATTAAATGCAAGCCTATAATTAAGCTGTGAACTGTTCTCACAAATTTGCAGCATAATAAATATTCAGTTTTTTACTTGAAATCATTCATCAACAACCATGACATAGGCTCAACTACATACATTTGAATTTGTAAAGAACAAGTTTGATAGAGAAAACTTAGTACTTGATGGAAAATTGAAGTTATGAAAGTAATGTTACTTATGAATTAAAATTTGTTATTGAATAAATATATAAATTACAAATCAGTTTTATTTATTTATTATTTATCATGCAAGACAAGTTAGATAAATATCAGACACATTGAACCAGCTTAAATGGGAAAGATACTTTAAAACATGTGGTTATAGGTACACACAAAACATTGAAGGAATTAACATATTCAGAAGAGACATATG